>JBBKCR010000002.1:13065535-13092204 GCA_037577295.1 Ladigesia roloffi | reverse complement strand
ATGTCACAAATGTGCAGAAATTGTGCTGAATTGATATAACAGCTAAATTAAGGTACTGCTTGACTGGTTTTCATTACCTAAATATAAGGTTTACATCTTCTCATGGCTCTTCATCAAATGTTTGATCCCCCCTTTGTTTCTGCCATTACCCTGCTCTGAAATTTGTGCCCATAAAGAAATGAAATAATAATTTTATTAATTAGAGGAGCACATAATGCTGGCATAAGGCTAAAACGAGCTGAGGGAGGGACATTATTGACAGTAAAAAGACGATACAGGGTGGTACTTGCAGCTGAAAGAGTGAGCACCTGTCTTGAATATCACCATATTGATCTGTTTTAAATTAAGGCTTGCATCTACATATTCACCTTAATATTCTGAGTAGATAAGCATTCTGTAAAACTTTAGCACACGTCCAAGGAAGTATCCATCAGTTTTTCGCACACATCAGCATGTAGCACACCATTTGTAGGCAAAAGAGATTCCCTTGGCACAGGAAAGATTTTGGTAAGGTTAAAAAGATAAGGGGAACAAATGACCCAGTGTTTTGTGAAGTATTATAACACTGAAGTCTTATTTATCTTCATATCAATATGTTGTTACATCTATAGCATACAGTTGGGCCCAGAAACAATAGAGCAACATTAAATAAAGAAAACATATAGGCCCTTGGCCATAGTATGCTGGGTTTTGGTTTTGAGCCATTATTTTTTTTCCACAGACAAAAAAAATGCTGTTGTGTCTGAAAGCACTCTCTAAGTCATCATTATTGCTGCACTGGGCATGGGCCGATGCTCTGGGCAGTGAGGGAGCTGATGATGTGAGACCGCAGTACAACTGCACAATGTTGTGCTCATTTCACCTCTTATACGATCTGTTATCCACAAGGCCGGAGCTCAGGTAACCAGCGTCCAGTAAAACACCTCGGCTCTGTTTGTCCTGTCCTTGACTCCTAATGTGGCAGCACTGAGACTCATCCACACTGTAAAAATGATCAAACTGGTCAAAAGACAAAATGGGAATAAAAAAAATCTCACTTTTATTGGGAAATAAACACTTCCCCTGGGCATATCTGTATGACATTATGAGAAATACATAGCACTGTAAGTAGTTATAGTTTATTTTAAATTACAATGGTTATGCAGTTGCTGCAATGGAACAAGCATATGACACTCATAGAGCTAATTAGCTCGATAATCCTTCAGTGGGCGCAGGCTAAACACTCTAGTCCTGGTTGATGTAAACATTCACCACTGTTACACTAATGGCAGGGAATATTCGCCAGGTAGCCCTTTCTTGTGCAGACAAATTCCCAATGGCCAGGCATAATTAATAGCTTTACAGTCTACAAGGCCATAATGCTCATCAGTTATTAATTAGAAATTCATTTTACTGAATAAACAATGTTGATGATTGATGATAAAACTTGTAATTGGGCTCTGAGATTGACTCTCATGGGGAAAGCATCACAGGAAAATAAAACCACTGTTACAGAAGCAACATACAGTACTAGAATACAAGTTTGCACTGTTATGTTTACAGAGATTGACCCTCAGATAGGTAACATAAGAGATCTGTTTTTCCACTCACAGAAAGAGTGAGAGAAATCAGAATGTATGCTTAAATCCAGAAAAGAATCAGTGTCAGTAATCCACAAGTAGTACCCTGGTCTGTCTTGGCATCCTCTAGTGGAAACCAACTCCTATGTAAAAGTGGAAACAAAAAGCAGAAGAACAAGGTCAGGTATTAGGTGACACATAGTGTTTTTATCCAACTTTAATTTGAGCTAATTTAGGCATGCTTGATAAACTCTAATATCGTATACTAGTATATACTATGTAAGCCACATTTGCATACAATACGGTACAAAGTAAACATTATAATTTTAATTACATATTTTGCTTGATTTTCTTTACTATCTGTTCAGTGCATCCATAGCATTCGTAGCAAAGACATAAACATGATTTTTCAAGGCAGGCAGTTTAACCAGGACTGTTGAAAATGTAGCCTTTAAACATGTAATATAACTTAGAATATGATGATGTGTATTCAGCAAAAAAAATGCATTAATTCTAAAGATTTGTAGAACATTGAGCATGGTCAGAATATTCTGCTTCTTCATTTGGATCACAACAGAGGTCTAACAAAGGTGCAACTGGCTGCCACTGAATCAACAAAAGTTACTTTAGAATAGAGACAGTAGATGACCTATTGAAGGAAATTAAACCAAATACGCAATGTTCCACTTACCCATACCATAAGTCAGCCAAGAAGCTGGTAGAAATCAGTAGAAGTCAGTAGTCATTCACATATTTTATCCTAAATAAATCCCCTGACCTGTTCTTGGTACCTGCAACCTAGGAAGGATGGAACTGTTACAGAAAATGAATGAATATCCTCTCATTTAAACTGCATTTAGCTCTTATTAAAGTAGTGCTGACATTTTGATGTTGTTTTAGAAACTTACTCTGAGCTATAAAATGAACAAAACTAGAGAAACAACACATCTTTTTTAGACAATTTCACAAACCTCAGATGTAGGATTGCTGATCTCGAATCAGTTTTTGGGGTCATTAACCATCAGGTATATGAGCAATTCTGATTCTCATCATCCCTGATGTGGTCTAAAACAGCTGCCTGTAGTTGTAGGGTTTGGTTGAGTTTTACCACTCACGGTAAGGCATACTGTGTCCTAAAGCATATCCTTAACTCTGTGCCACCATAATGAATAGCGGCAAGAGGACTGTAAGAAGTTTTAGGGGGTTAATTTTGGAAGTGATTGTTGATAACACACCATGGGTATGGGTTGAATGATAACAATATATGCCTCTGAGCAACTTCAAGGTGGAAACATATTTTTGCACCAATTGAAGGGAAAGGGACAGGTGAATAAAATAACTAAAGAGAAAGTAGTAAAGGAATGTGAGCGAAGCACAGTGATGAAAACTTCCACCTTGAAGAAGCCTTTGTGACAAGAAAGACAAGAGATCCTAAGGTTGTGCGGGGCTAATCTAATTACAGTGCATGAACTACGTGGTCTGTTCCTACTGTGATTTTATCTTCATGCATCCACATCAATAATTGCAAAAAAAGACTGCAGTGACAACAATAGCTTTACGGTAGTACTGTATAGTTAATCGCAGAAACTGCATGGTTGCTAAGTTACTGACTCTCCTGAGACTATGCACTACACAGCGCAGTCTTTTTAAATGACGGAGGGGAACGGTGAAAACTCCAGCCTTCTGTGGCTCACTATTGATTTTACACAGAAGATCCGAGCACTCATGATAGGCTTTTGATATATTTTCCTGCTGTAGTAAGTCCCTTAGAGCATTGCAAGAATAATATCTGTCAATATGCTCCTATTATGATCTCTTGATCTGTGGCCATAAAAACCTTAAGCGGTGGCCCTTATTGCAAAATAATGGGTTGGACTATTCAATATCAAGTGCTGCTGCAATTTAAGATTTTTCAAAGTATTGTTTTGTCAGAAAGCAGAATAACCCTCTGCGGCCTTTCTCAGAATGCTCAGGGCCTAATTAGTTTGATTGACTTGCAGGAGAGAGGGATCAGCTGTGACATCACAGTCTTCAGTAATAAATACCGGCTGATGGGCTGGTCTCATCCTGGCGGTCATCACCACCTCTCTCACCTGTCACACTCAGCCGCCTGCATCAGCCCCCTACAGACTACAGCATAGCACTCGCTGCCCTATTAGCAATTTATAATGGTGATCAAGAAGTAGTCAACAGCGAATCAAGACAACTGTCTTCCCTCAGCACTAATTGGGCTGTGTTCTTTTCTGATAAATGGCTCATGACTAGCGTGAGGTCCCTTGGATTTCACAGCTTCTAATGGCCCACAGGAACTAGATTTACTAACAGATACCAGGTCAAGCCACGGAGATGGGGTGCAAAAAATGTTAATTAATATCAATAATGGCCAATTATTAGTTTGACAGAAGGATCTGAGCTAAGAGTGTGCTCTAATGACTCTGAGCTAAGTTGAAGGGAAACACTGGCAAATTAGCATAACACTGTATGCACACTCCATGGAGGTGCCTAGCAAACATCTGCTGTGTTAGAAATTCAAATCCGCTCCCTGTTAGTGGTGCTGGATGTAGTCGCATAATCAGCCATTCTTCCTCAGCCATTTTGACGGCACTAACAATGCCCTGGTGACCGGTCGGCCCCTCCCCTCTGGGCCCTCCAATCAAGAGTGGCCTCATGCAGACCCCACCGTAACCGTAACAACGGCGGAGTTAAAGAGCACTTCAGGGACTGGCTTTGTGTCACAGACACTAATCCTCTTCCACCATTATGCTGGCTTTATTGGGACTAACACTTACACAGACAGGCTTTAATCAAATTTAAACATGTGTTTGTAGGATGTAAATGACATATTAATTGACACCCATATCTTATATTTGTTTAGTCTTGCTCTTTGCTGAACACACCAAAAAAGAGTTTTGTCTTATTTGGTGTAATGAATCATAAGAGCCATGTTATTTCAAATTATCCATTAAACACTGCACCATGGTCAGATATACACAGTTAAATCATTCAATAACTCTGGTCTTCTTCATATTTAATTACCGCTTCAGCAAACCACAGAGGGCCAGACACAGAATGTAAATACCCTATCCCCAATACTGTCCGATATATTTCCAAGCCTTCGGCCACTATTCTAAAATCAACATTTTACCCACCAACTTAAATAATATGCCTGATTTAAGGCCGTCTGGTTAATCTATTGTAGCATGGCGGCAGCGTGACCGTATTGACCAAATTGGACCATATGACAAGCGGTGTACATGTCAGAGTCCAGGAGGAGTAGTAGGTCCCAGAGGGACAGCTTTTGAGGGCCGAAAGCCCAGCCCAGCTGTAGGAAACCTGCTCTCCTACGCAATCACACACGGCTGCGCTCAGTGGAGAAGAGTGGTGGCCAAGCACAAATCCTGCTTGATATAGTGCAATGAACGTGTGTTTATTCTGAATAGAGGTCAAACTGATATCATCCTATTTTATCTCAACAGATTTCTAAAAAACAGCTAAATCAATACCTCCAGTGCATTTACAGTGCGAAGAAATGTACTTATTATTTGATAATATATAGTAAAATTAATATTAAAAAAAAACTTAAAATGGACAAAAATATTTTAATAATAGGTCAATATATTTCATTCCACTGGTTTCACCCCACCATATACATTGCATATTTTAATTTATTGTGCTCTTCTATGTCAATGAAATTCTGTATTTCACACTTGAATGTTTCATGTGAAGCAGCTGCTTAGACTGCAGAAATACTTTCCATTTATTTGCCTACTGCAAGAAAATATATGATATAGAGAACCGTCAGGCACTCTCTGTTTTTGCAATTGTGACATGGAAGATTTGCTTGAGAAAATATTGCAATACATTTAAATGTTTTTTCTATTTTTATTTGTTATGGTATGGGGCTTAATCTGGTTCGGGAAACACAACTGCTAGACATAACACTACCCTAAAAGACCTACAGGCTATAAAGCAGATCACTGTCTTGCAACCCAGCCATTTTGGAACATTTTGACCCCATAGATAAACTTTATTTATAGACACAAGGTCCAGGTAAAAGACAATCACATCACATAAAAAATCATACTGACATACAATAATAATAATAATAATAATAATTATTATTATTATTATTATTTTATTCATTTTAATATCATGTGCATGTAGCAGACATGTGAAGTAAACACATCTACTACAAATCTAAACAAATCTAAAACTAATGCAGCTGTTGTTAGTAGATAGAAGTTGGTTGATAGATGGCTGATAGGCATAGCGATGTCCCTCTTCTGTACACATGTTAAGATAAGAGATGTATTAATATTAGATACAAGCTTCCAGTTCACTTGTTCCTTCACCTTTTTCTTTCTCTGTGAAACTGGTTTGCCATTTAGGCTGTGTAATTACTGTGGGAGAAGAACAGATCTAAGGCAGACTGAGTGTCCTCTTGCTGTAGCGAGCGTGAGGTCATGCTGGATGTCTGAGGTCTCAGCCTGTATTATCAGATCCCTATCATCTTCTCTGCCTGTAACAGTGTGTTCAGCTGCCACTGTGACTTACGCACACGCATTTGTGTGACCTTCTCTTGAACACCCTCTGCGTGTAGTGTGCAGAGGTGGTGTGTCATGTCTGAGCAGGGCCAGGAGGTCCCCGTGGTTGGAGTGTCCTGGTCTCAGCTCCACACAGCAGGGGAGGGCTGCTCCACCAAATGGACAACCAGCAGTTCCCCTGGAGGGCAAATCTGACAATGCATATCTGCATATCTAACACAACTCTTTATGCAATATGAAACCCTGTGACACAAAGGGGCTCATGAAGGATTGCACCCACAGCATTTTGAATGCTGATGTGAAGTTGGTTTGGAAATTGCTGAAGCTTCGTTTGAAATATTTGGTTGGAAAATATATATTTAGAGGAAAGCTATAAGGCTTGATTACAATAATACTCAAAAGAAACATAGAAATGCTATCAGGGTGTGAATAATCTTTTAGTGACCATTTAGTATTAATGGGAACAGGAAAACATCTGAGGTGAAGCTGGTTATGGAGAATGAAGCTTAGTTGTAAATATATAGTTGGAAAATAAATGTATATTTATTACATGTAAATTGTACTCAACTGTTTTGAAGTAAGCAATCAGGCCTAAATACAAAATACTCAAAGCCTAGTTGGAAACTTTATGTATAGTTAACTACAATTAACTAGAATAACACTAAAAATATATACAAATGCATCTATCTGGGTGTGATTCATTTGGGTGTGACTTTTGTGTAGCGATGGAAACAGGAAAAAAAATTGCTCATCTAGCAGACTTGGCTAAAACAAACGCCTCACTCAGTGAGACAGAACATACTTGGGGACGTTAACTTGTCCAACGCAAACTTTTCAGCTGATATCCTTATCTCATGCAGCTGAGGTAAAGCCTGTTTGTATCCTGTTGTGCCTTCAGTCTTCACCGTGTACTGCAATGCTAGCCGTGAGAAGCATACCTGGACTCGATTAGCCTAGCTTACCTAACCCCAGATCAAGTGGAAGAGAAAGAAGCTACTACTGGTTTGGACGGAGCCGTAGATCTGCAGGGGAACATCGATACAGGGTACACTGCCTTTGTCATTTCTCCTCCACTCAACAGTGTAAATCATATTAACTTCTGAACTTCCTTCGCTAGTCTGTCTGTGTGAAGATCAAAACAGTGATCCATTACAGGCAGCTTAATTTTATTTGCAGTGTTTCTATTGCTATCACCTGAAACAGGCATCCACTTTCAACTTAACTAAATTATTTTTTAGGAACTGTCCAGTAACCCCAGCTTTGCTTTGCGGCTCTTTTAAGTTTTTGAAATTTTAGTAAAACCGAAGATATCGTGCTAGATATTCCAAAATACATTGGGTAAACAAAAAGCTTTCGAAACCCATTCACATTAAGGTTTAGTGGTGATTTTTATTGTTCAGGGCCTAAATAAGAAGGAAAAAGAATGAAAGAGAATTTCCTATTGTTTTTAAAAACATGTAAAACCCGCTGTGGTACGAAGAGTGGCTTAGGCAGGCTATTACAGTCCAAACTACCAGTGCTACATGTTTATTAGTTTTAAGGAATAGCTTTCCTGTTTCATCCCATTGCATACGTGTGACTTAATAGATACTCGACTAGTAATCCAGGATAGCACTGTAGGATTGTGTTTATATTACTACTACTACTACTACTACTACTACTACTACTACTACTACTAATAATAATAATAATAATATTGTTGTTGTTGTTGTTTTTGTTTATAACGTGAATAGTAGTTTAAAGGTAAAGAAAGTACACACCTCTATGTCAGGTGAAGGCAATCCCAGTTTCTTCAGCTGAAATACATATAAATTGTTAATATTCACTACATTTAAGCTAAATCAATGTTCATGAGAATCAGATGCCTGTTTATATTCATTATGGTTTGAATTATGTTAAATATTTTTGTTATCTAAAGGACTGTCTCAAATCTCCCCTCTCATTTCACACTAAGTGTATTTTTCACCAGCAGCTTAACAGCACAAAAAAAAAACAATAGGGAAGCATATGTGTTATGCACATTGTTGCATTGCACAGCGTCTCTGTTGAGTGGTGACACTGTGTGTGTGATGGGTGTGTGTGTGTGTGTGCGTAGATGACTGCATCTGGGTTGTGTATGCCACTGTTTTCTTTGGCCTCGTGTGTATAAATTTACTGACTGCTTCTCCGTTTCTCTTTTTTAATTCACTGCAGTCGGGTTGTTCTGTAGCGCCTCCTCTCTGGTCCCCTGAACAATCCGAGTGGAGACAATAGCTCTGCGATGATGGAGCCGTACAGCAGCCATCTGCAGCAGCAGCTGCTGCGCTGCATCTGCACAATATGCTGCAGCGCCCAGCCCCAGTAATCTGCATAATAAGGAGAGGGCTTATCCCAGTCTAGTTAATAATCACAAGCAATCGATGCACTTCATTCCCTTACTGTAGCTGGATAAAAAGCCACACACACACACACACACATATCTACACATAAATTCACATACCTGCACACACACACACACAAGAACCTTGTGTATCCTGAAGCACACAGAGTCCGAAATCTACACACACTCTCCTGAGAAGTTTCGTTATGCTTGCTGTATCCCACAGACGTCTAGAGGTCATGCAGTGTAATGCAGAGATGTTGATTTTGCCTGAAGCTACAGATTTAAAGCGCACTCAATTTCATCTTTTTATGAATACCATAATTAGGACACTCTGGGTCTTGATGCTGCAGCTTTGTGCCTGTGTGGAGTGAGGGATATAATGGGGTGCAGCAGTGCTCTGCTGCTCTCTGAAGTCTAAAGGGCAGGGGATGGGACAGGAGGCAAAAACACTCTGTGAACAGATGAGACTGTGAGCTTTTTGACTGAGGGAGCTTTTTCTCACACCCACAATCAATACAGTCTGGTAAACCAAATTACAATTCTGCTTTAGTAAAACAGAGTTATTGATATTGTGGCCTCATGCCTTTAAGCTTGTTGATCATATCATAAATATCAATGCTAGATTCATACATCTCGTTTGAGGTTGTGTTAAAATAAATGTAAAGATTGCAATGAGAGATATACTAAAATCCTGATTTATAGGCTGCTGTCCTATGCTGTAAAATAAGTTGTTTGTCTGTTTAATATTTACAGACATTACTTAATGTTTTGACAGCATATCTAATCAAAAACACACTACTCTTTACATTGTACAGTACAAAACTGCAGTAATTAAAGTAGTAATTATAGTAATGTATTATTTTCTTTCATTAAAGTGTCGTTGCATTATTCTCTGAGATCTGGGTGATGTCCCAAAACTGACTGTATATTTTACAGTACATACAGTATTTCAAAATTAAAATATTAAATTATGTCCATTAAAGCATATAGGAAAACTAAATCATTGTTTTAAATTCTACTGCAATTGTATAAAGCATTTATGATTTTGTGAAAAGTTGAATGTGTATGCAGGGTTTTGATTTGAAGCAAGTCAAATCAAGTGAAATTATTTTTGATTAGTTTGTTTGCCCCACGATCAGGAAGTCGTGGGTTCAATACCCAAGACTGCTAGACTCCTCTGACTTACCCTGAGCAAGGTACAGTCCCCACACACTGCTCCCCGGGCACTGAGTTCCTGGCGACCCCCTGGTTGAATGGGTTTAAATACAGAGGTAGAATTTCTTGCTGGTCACACTATGTGCTGTGGTGTG
Organism: Ladigesia roloffi; assembly: GCA_037577295.1. Classification (NCBI taxonomy): domain Eukaryota; kingdom Metazoa; phylum Chordata; class Actinopteri; order Characiformes; family Alestidae; genus Ladigesia; species Ladigesia roloffi. Next base: position 13,082,429 of record JBBKCR010000002.1, on the reverse strand, counting down.
TTCACACATGACAGAATTGTCACTTTTACTTTCTTTCTTGTAACCAAAAGGTAACATTCAGAACACAATGAGAAAATGTCTTTATAAGGGGACATGGAGGAAATGCCTTTATGATTTTTACCTGAATCACATTGTTCTTCACTGGTTGGATGTTTTCTCAGTGTAATTCTTCACAGAATAGGTTTCATAGAGCACATAACAAGTGCGTTTACTATGTGTTATTTGCTGATTTAGTAGATAATAAATTGACGAAAGTTGCATGATTTGTAATTAATTGTTAGAGTTTTAAAAGTAAGTAATGTGGAGAAACCTAATGCGTTAGATCCCTGCTCTTCCTATGTTTTGTGTTCAGTAGGGTATTGGCAACTGACTCTTTCTCACCATTAAGAATCATTTGTTGACATTTCTATTATATGTCTTCCTATATCTTTGCAGTTTCTATATGGGTTATCTGTAGAACACAGCCAATATTACTGTAGATATGCAGGATCTTTGCCTGTGTTTACAACAGCTACTGTGATATTTTATCCTGTATAATCTCATTGGAATTGTATATTTGGCATTGTGTATTTACAGGCAAATAAACAAGACAGTCACTTTTCATGGTATGCAGCTTAACTTTGCACAATAAAGCTCTTGTTATACTCACTTATAGGCCTCAATGTTAAACACATTTCTGTGTATCTGTGTATTTTTGCAACTCCTGGCATCTCTGCTGTAGTGCTGTACCTCATCATCTGTGGCATGATTTAAGGGAAGTATGAAACACCTGCTTGGCTCACAGTCACAGAGACTGAGTTCTGCTCTCAGCTTCATCAAACATGCACCATCATTTGCATAATTACAAAGAGCAACCAAATGACTTCTGGGTTTTACCTCATTAAGACTGAACCGCAGCTTCTACCCAAACAGCTATTATTACTCGGAAATGGCTTTTTAACAATGCACAGATAGAATAATGTGTTATGCATCTTTTTAATTATTAGTAATTGGTGTATTTGTTACAGAACCACATAGTTTTATATTTGATTTGCTCAGGCAGTCAATAAAACACTATAAAAACAGTTTAGGATTGGCAGTTTTTGTCGAGCTAGTTTAATGACTTGGGGTACTGCTTTTAATCACAACGGCACAGTTATTCTCTTGTACTAGGACTAATTTCCCCCCATGCATGGAGATGCAGTAATGTTGAGTTGCTAAATGTGTGGCATTGTGTGAAATTAATAAATACCTTTGGGTAAAGGGACCGTTAATATATTCCACTTTTTCTCCTTTAATTTAAGCCAGTGTATTAAAGTGGATAATGAACTCTTAGCAGACACTAAATTGATGGAGTGGGAAGTGTGCAATAATATTGATCAGTACCACTCTCCCCTTGGAACTCCCCTGTTAAGGAGCATATACTTATTGAATATAAACAATTTCATATATTGTGTTATTAAAATGGTGATGTGGGTGGGTTTCACTCAGAACCTGGCACAGCATTCATACCCCATTATATCACATTATAGAACAATAAACAACTTAAGTAATAATGTCTTCTTTTCTATGAGCAATTTGCTGTTGTGTTTCAAATGCATTGCTCTGGTTTGTTAATTTTCATTTGCGGAAATGTTACTCAAATGGGTGGTTTAGAGCATTAATTTTAAGAATTTCAGCATGATTTTCAATGTGATATAAAATTGTTATTATTATACAGCCTACATCTCACTGATACAGTATATCAGTATTTTGACATCACATTCTTGTTTTGGAGCAGTGCAATAGCTATAACGCTCTGAAAATATAATGTTCACAATCTCTGCTGGTTTAGTCCAAGTCTGTCATGAGAACTGCCTATTGACCCACATTTTTGGCAAGTTACCAAAACCACTGTTTTAAAGTGTGTGGTTGATTTATCTCTAGGCATTTTGGAAGTCATTAATTTTAATCACATTCTGAAACTGTTAGCGCAGCATGAAATAATAATAGATTAATTAAAAATTTTTCATACAAATGATTTAATGTGACCATGAAAAGAATAAAAAAATAGGATAAAAAATGGCAATTGTGAAAAAAGTAGGAGTATATTAACTTAAGGTATAACTAAGGTATATGGTAAATAGCAGCTGATTGGATGTCAGCCCATAATGCATTTTTCTCATTCATTTATAATGCTTAATCCTTGTTAGGATTGCGGGGCCTATCCTGGGACCAATGGGCATGAGACTCACCCTTGGCATGAAGCCAGCTACCCGAAGGCGCAGGCACACACAACGTTCACATTTGTCCTATTAATCTAATTTTTTAAACCAATTAATTGTTTTTTTTCCTTAAAAAGTTTTTTTTAATCAATTAATACAAATTATTTCAGGTGCAACTTTTTTAGCAAACTGAAATATGATGACAACTATGTTGTGAAGGAAAGTATGGTGGTGATGTATTCATTTTTTCTTCCACCCTCATTTTATGTGTTCATTTAAATGTTGAATTTGTTTAACCTTAAAGATTAAGACTTTCTGCTGAGTTTAACCAGTGCAAAATTCGTCCAAATTGAAATGATCCACATGTAGAACCTACACTTATTTAATGGAAGGCTATTAGAGCCTTGTTCATGCGAGTTTGCCGTATCCTGACTTGAGAGTTTGAGTTCCCAGTAGGAGTGATGAGAGGTGTGCATGGCAGGTGCAGTGGTCTCCTGGCGATGCGCTCGGTAACAGTGGAGATGTGCAGGTGTGAAGTGTTGCAGTGGCAGTCAGAGCCAGGTGTTTATTGAGATATCAGAATGCGTCAGGGTGAGAGGAATGCATTTGTCAGCTGGGGTTTAGATCTGTCACTCTCTCTAAAATGCATCACAAAGACAACAATATGGCATGGGAAAAACCTGTAGAGACACGAAAACCTGTGATCCCTCCTTATTATTCCATTGTGATTTGAGTATCAGTGTGATTGAAAAAATGTTCACAATTTCAGGTCTGGATAATATCTAATACTGCACAATATGTTGTCTGTTAATCAGTAATGTATATTGGTATCTGCAATATGCAAATGGGCCGATCACATAAGTTTGGCCAATCTCAACTCCAAGTGAGTTTTGATGAATTCAGATATTTTATCCAACAAAAGATAAACTATTTTGTCCAATCTCTATATTTGAAAACACTGAATCATCAAGATGTTTTTTAAGAACCCACATTCTATAGTTTCCCTCTCTTTATTTTATTACATTTGTGTACCAAAAATTTAATTAAAAATTCCTCATATTCATTTATACATTCTTGGCGGAATTTGACTGGGAGATTTTGTTAATGTGCTTTTAAGACTGAAATATGTGATTTTTTCTTTGGCTGCATTGTTCTAAAGGCTACACAGGCCTAAACTTCTTGCCAAAATGACATATTTCACTTGAATGGGTGGTGCTAAAGAAAATAAGTCTGAATAAGGGAATATTTGTATATGTGTTTCAATAGTTTCATATTTCAGTGCTTTGCTATTCTAGAAATGTGAGTCTTTTAATATACTGGAAGGCATTGCAATCACAGTATGTAGCAGTATAGCTGAATATTATCACTATGTATGAAATGTTGTTATATAGAGTATTAATAATTAAGTATTTGATGTATTGGCATACGGTGAAAGTAGCTTCTGTGAATGGAACCTAGATTTGAATTGATTCCTATACTGTGAAAGTGTACTTCAACACATACACATCTAAGCTAGAGCTATGTTAGGAATGCATTAAAGTGTAGGTGAAATGGTCTCATACTGTGTCTCATAGCTCAGACCCATTAGTAGTTCTGTAGTTAACTCCCTTTCTGTCATGAGATGCATGCTCAATGCTATCGTCCTGACTAGACTCAGCCTAAACTCTGAGAGAGAGGGAGCCAGAGTGTCTCCAGCAGCACATAAAAAGCTGCCAGATTTACGGCAAGGAGTTTTCGTTTTTTTATCCTGGACCCCATGTTAGTCTCATCTGATAAACAGGCACTTTAGCTGCAGGCTAAATGGGTCTCTTTGAGGTTCTGATTTTAATGCTGCAAAGGGAGCCATTTTGACTGCCGTTCTCCCTCTGTGATTAGCCAAGCGTGAGTGTAGAATTTGGACTCAGATCTCCCTCTTACGAGGTGGAGCACTTCTAAATGAACAGATACATAAGTGATGGTAGTTTTATTCAGAGTTAATAGATGAGGAAAAATGAACTTTTCACAGATGTAAATGATTTTGTGCTCTGAGGCTGCTCCCCTGGTTCCCTCTGAATTAGGGCGAAGCTTAGCCTGAGAACGCAGCTTATTTTCCTGCTTTTTAAAAAGGAAGCACATCAGGGTATTGGCCCACTGCACGCATTCCTAAGAGATGTGATTAAAGGAAAATTCCTTCATGTTCTACCCTCACGTTTTCAATAATAAATTAGGCACAGATTTCAGATGGCTGGACTTGCCTGTCCAATGGCTTGTCACTGTGCATGCAGGACTGAGACTTCTGGGAAAATTGATCCACAAAAACAAACTCTCGATTTGATTTAAAAAGAAAAGAGAATTATGGAATGTATCTTAAACAACTCTTTGTTTTTCTCCATGGTAGGCTCCCCTGATGGGATCAAGCCCAGTAGATATGGGGAGATTTGGATTCCACATATTTTCATTTGCATTCTGTATGGTCAGAGGCTTTCTCTCTTTTACTTGTGCTTTTATAAATTTGAAACCATTTAATTAATTTAGGTTGTGATTGGTGATGTAAGCTGTTTGGATTTCTCTTTAAATATGGCTTTAGTACATTGTAGTTTATCTATCACTATTGCAACACTAAATCACTTTGATTTGTACAGTGACAGTAAAATAAAGAATGTAGTGTAATTTAATCTATTTGGTAAAAGCTCTGCTTTGATGACATCTTTGTCAGGATCATTGCTCATTATGTTGTAAGTAAACCTTCGTCAGCCTCATCACGATTAGCCACCTAAATATAAATGAGCCTCTAGTAATGACGGGGAGGGAGAGTGTAAGTAACTGAAGCGATTGTGTTTGCATTTGGATGAAGATAGGCTCAAGGTCATATCAGAGGCAGTAAACTGCTTCAGTCGCAGCCCATAAATTTACTCTATTTCAGCTGCGCAGTCTACGAAGAAGAGTGAGCTAATTTTAATTTACGACACACTCAGATTTTTGTTTACACGGCCTCAATGCATGACGGGAAGCTTGCCTACTTCTATATTAACCAGTGAATTAGGATCTAATGATAGCACTAAACTGTGTTAATAGAGCAATGTTATGTGCCATTTACAAAATAAGGTTCACTTTAAGAATACTATCCAATAACACTTCTGTTTTGCTTACCTAATATTGATGTTTAGTTTCTGCTATTGAACTCAATCATTTAATACAATTATGCCCACTGTTGTTTCTCAAGACCATAGAGATTTACTCATTAGAAATATGAAAACAATACCTTGTTACAAAGTGACTTAGTCTTCTCATGCCTTCTCATTTACAGCAAATAATTAGATTTAAATTATGATCTATTCAGTTTGGCTGTTCTTTGTAAATACAAGCATGGCTTTTGTCATTCTTTATTTAAAGAATAAATGCCTCTGTGTTTTACATTTTAAGGACTGTTAAATCTTTGTCTAGACTTCAGTGAACAGCAAAATCAATGAGGCAATTTGCTTGCTGAATTCAGAAGAACTGATTTCAGAAGAACTTCAAGAACCTATGAAGAACCAATCAGACTTTTTTAAAGGATCTTGTCACTATTGTTACTATTCAAATTACATTAGAATTAAATAAATGTTACAACATTTTCTTGGCACTTATTTTTTTGCATATAGGCTCAAAAATAAACTTTGTATGAGTTTAATTTTTACTCACAAATCCATTCAGACTGTGTTAAATCTACAAATATTTGCCACCCAAGAAAGAAATCAAAATTTTAGTACAGCTTAATTAAGTTTGTGTGATTATTATAACTGCAAACATTTTAGTGTCATAGGTGGTGCAGTTATATCCAAACAGATATTACAACATTTGCATTTTGAACCCCTCTGACCTGTACATTTGAGTGTTTTCCCGCTGTCACACACCATTATCAACCCAATGAGGATTTGGGAATTAACTGTTTAGTTGGACCAGTTTATTTGAGGGGAGGTGGAAATCAGTTGGTGGCGGTAATGCACCATGTTGGATGCCAACTGGCAATAAAATAAAAAGAAGAAGAAGAAGCGAGAGGAAATTATTTTGGTCACGTTTGTTGAATAAAGAATAAAGAAACAGCAAGATGGAACATGCGCCTCTCTGCTCCTAACGGGAGGGTTTTATAGAAGCGTGAGCTGAAGAAAGAAATTATCACCTGCAAGTCGTCTTCTCCTGCTGCCCACCTGCTATCCCAGTGGAAATGTACTTCCACAACTGCTTTGGTGGATTCCACTGTGGTGGATTTCTATGAGCCCAGAGAGGAATAAGTGGCACTGCTGATCTCAGGAAATGTTTAGGTGGAGGTAGATCAGTGGGAAGTATACTTGTCTCTGGACCTTGAGGTTCTGGGTTTGAATCCTACCTCCAGCACCTCCACTGGGTCCCTGAGCAAGAGCCTTAACCCCAAGTTGCTCCAGGAAGACTGCCCCCTGTAGTTAGGATTGGAAGTCACTTTGGATAAAGGCATCTGCTAAATGCCTAAATGTAAATTTAAATGTAAATGTAAATCTAAAAGGTGCAGAGCGGGAGGTCACTTTTTTCCTCTTCTAACCTGTGTATTTTCTTGTCAAATTGTAATGTTTTCTCAGTTGTTTCAGTGTTTAAATTGCTCTCTCCATTTGAATAAGTCCTGTACATACATAGTTTTGTCAGTAATTTTATTGAAAATTATAATGCCGTTGGCTACGTCCATATATAATGCATTTTAGTTTTATTCTGAAGATTTACCCTAACCTTTTATTCTTTATAAAACTATATTTTCATGTTACGTAAAGCGTGTTTGACCAAGAATGGGATAAAACATACTGAAGGTATGTGCATAAAAAAAACGAGATGAGTAGTTTTCTCATCTCCAGTGCTAATAAACTGAATAAAAGACATATGGTGGTGAAATTGCAAAAATATATAATTTGAGGTCCACTGGTGAGATCTTAACCTAAAAAATCAAAGCCTTGTCTGATACTAGCAAGCTGTTCAACAGTACAAAATATTGATAAGGCACATAAATTGTCATTTAAAATGATATGCCAAATAGAGAGGGTTAAGGAAATTCAAGAATAGAACGTTATGTTTAGATATAAGAAGTTTCCCTTATAATTTCCATTTTGCTGGCAAAATAACTGGCATTTCTGCTGTGAACTATGCTCCTAGAGGGTGGCGCTAAAAGGGTTTTGTGCGTGCTCTAATGCTCCACAGTGACAGATTGTATATTGGAGATAAGACTCTAGGTACACTGTGTATAAGCATCCTTGGTACACTAATGTACTGTGACCTTATAGAGCACCTTTGTACTGTGTTAGTGACTTTAAAGCATGGTCTGTGTGCATGACTACTCTGAGCTGCAATACTTTCATTTGGCTATTTTTAGGCGCAAATTGTCTTTTGTGTGGACATTTGTCTTTGTTTTTTGTTTTCCTTTTAACTACTCCTCTGCTTGCGAGTCACTCATGGCAGCATTCCTCATAAGAGGGTCATTTGTGTAATAAAGAAGCAACTTGCGAGTTTTCCAGCTCTTAACTTTCAGACTCTAATTGGCCAAGGGCTCTCCATCAGGTCTGGCAGAGTTAATGCGAGATTTAGGGAGGCTGATGTGGCGTAATCACTGCTGCAGGTTGCCGGCTCTGATTTACCGTGTGCACTGTGCTGCAATAAACGCACAATAAAAGGCATAACAGCCCATGCAAGACACCAAAATAAGACATTACATGCTGCAGGCCCATAAAGGTTAAAAGGTGAGCTCAAGAACAATCAAGTGAAGCACATATTTTTTTCACTCAACTATAATTCTGCGGGCAAACGCTAAATTATGCTTTGGGGACCTGTTTAATGGTGTAAATCTGACCACCTCCCTTTGAACGTTACCGGGTGGATATATGAATGTCCATTTAATTACTACCTAATGTTTAGATAAAAATTGAAATGGCTAGGTTCTTAATGCATTCTGCACCAGTTAAGTCTGTATGAACTCTTTTGTGCATCACATCATGTATGAACAAGGGAAAACAGGCAGCCCACCCAATGCCATTGTGGATATCAGCTGTTAAATCCTCTCTCCTCTGTGGCTTTATTGGTTCATTCAGAGCAGGTTTGTTGACATTCTATGGCCTGTTAAAAGGCGTGCATCCATGCGCGCATGTGTGTTTGGAGTGGGTTTGGAGGGCTCTTAACAGGGCCCTCTGCCCTGTGAGGCCCTGCTCCCTCAGGAGATGTGATTGTTCTCATTTAAGTGGAGGCTGTCAGCTCTAATTTGTCCCTCTCCTCCACGCCTCTCCAGCGGGGACGCCCTCTTTAAAATATTATGAAAAGATCAGCTGTAGGGCCCTGTTTGTTTAAGTGGGCGGGTGCCAGCTACAAAGGGCAGAATGGATAATAGGTAACCATTACAAGGCCAGAAGGGAGGTGGTTATCAAAGCCAGCAATGGGCTACACAAACTATGTCGACCCCAAAGCTGCCTTCAATGTACTCTCATATTAGTGAACACCTTGGCAAATCTCAAGTGGTTTAATATTTTGATTTAGTTTAATTGTAAAATCTTTCCATTTAATTTGGTCTTGTATTTCATTGTCATAGTTAAATAGTGGTTTAGACAAAAAGGAGAAGCCAACATTTAAAAAAGAGAAATGGTGCAGTATTTTAATGGTCAGTTTCTTGAGCCCAAATCCACTTTGCATATGTTTATTTTTCTTCTCTCAAAGAGTCACAAGAACAAGTGACTGGGCTGCTCTGACCTCTAACTAACTCTGGCGCTCTCTGTCTGTCGTGCACCTACAGAGCAATCCATGTACGATTGTTATTTTAATCTCTTTCCTTATTCTTCTTCTCCAGAGCATTTCAACTTGAATATGAATTAGCGAGGCGGAATTCGATGTGAAAGGGCAGAGTCTCGACTAGCGCTCTGTGTTTGCGACATAATACGGCCGGCCTGTGTGTTGCATTTCAATGAATCCCTTTGCGACTCTGTCTAACAATTTATTCATTTGCACGGCAGATTAATAAGGGAGGCATGATTGCAAATAATAGTTTGTGACATGTTGTGTAGGCTGCATTAAGGGCTCTAGCGTTATAGCCAAAGAGAATTGTCCTGTTTGATTTATCTGCCTTTGATTTGTAAAGGAAAATCAATGAAACAATTCGTTTCATTTTTCCTTCCCCCTCTCTGCCTTATTCCCATCCACTTCAATGATAAGGCTTTGGGTTCTGGGCACTGAATCTTTCTTTTCAATTATCCAGCACTTGTTTACATTAGATTCCCCGGAAGAGAGGGACGCCAACCAGAGCCACTCACACAGCCTGCCCCATTCCAGAACAAACTAAATAGAATTTTACATCTGTGTTGGGTATGAACCATGAAGGAAATTGTTCAATATCTCAGTTCGGGACCAATTTCCTCTGCCCATTGTTTTGCGGTGTATGATAGCAGAGAGGTATGGTAATTTAATATGCATAATTCATATGCCCTCTTCATTGCTGATTCTGCTGTCCTGTCTGTTTATGTGGGTAAAATAGATGCTACAATGTCCATTAGGCTGACATAACACAGGGCGGACGGTTTGGCACATTTTATGCAAAGAGACAGGAGGCCCCACTTGCTCTGCTGTTTGCCTGGCCTTATTTTAGTAAATCTAATGTTCATACTCCTCCACACGAATGATTTATTTTACAGAAGTACTTGCTTTCAAAAAATGTCTTTATGCAAACAAAACATTTTTAATAAATTTATTCAGATTTTTGGTCTTTAGCCAAAGTCTTTCGCCCTCTATGCTGCAGTTTAAAAACAAGTAGGTAACATATCTTTGCTGCCCCCCAAAAAAATGTCCTTGTTCCATACAATTTGAACGCTCTTCATTTGTTGTTGAGAAATATCATTTTAAAATTGCTTGTGATTAAATCTCATTGTATTAATTTAAATGTTTCTGCCTTTCCATTAATTTATTATAATTTATATTCCTTTTTTTGGACATTGATGACCATGCCGATATTATGATATGAATTATAAATGGATTCTATTTAGCCCCAATTTTAAATAACGGAAATTGTTGGTTTAAGCTCTATAAATTAATGAATAAATAAATAAATATAAGTGTATTCAATTGTCAGAATGGCACAATACAGTTTTGGTTGTGGTTTTATTTTAAAATACAGCACAAAACAATGAATTTGTTAGTTGTATTTAATATGATGCCCCATACTTCCATTACAGATTAATTAGGTCAGGATGCAGTTGCTCAGTCATGATCCACATAGGAATAACTGATACATGTTCTTCCATAGGCCTTTGCCACTCCACCCTGCTGAATTATGTTTATGATCAGGTGTCTGAGAGCATCTCAAGACATAGAGTATAACCTTTTTATCTCCAGAGGGATGCATTTTTTAATGCATTACTGCATTCATCATGTCAGTGACACAGATATCCTCCATTATTTGGGACCCTTAAGATGATCCATGCGGGTGATTCTGTGTGTATAAAATGTCACAGAGCTCATCAGCACCCTGGCCCGATCTGAGATCAGTAATAGTGGTGAAATGTGTCCGTGTCTCTGTGGTTCTGTGATGTCAGCAGAAACAGACACATCCCATTGTCTAATTTAGTAGCATGAGTCACACAAACCAGTTTAGAGCCTAGAAACATGCGTTATTTTGTAGAAAAAATAAACATAGGACACATTCACACACACACAATAATTTCCCTTTTCTTTTATGTGATTTCATTCGGGCCCATTTCTCTTGGCAAAATTTCTTCAGTTGTCTAAGTTTAGGAGGGTCCCACTGTTAGACTCATAGTTAAAAACTCCTCTAAACATTTTCAAAGGGATATAGGAGATTAATGATCACCATTGATTTTTAGTAACTAGTCTTATGTTATCTTATGTTATCTTTCCATATTGATTAAACTTAGTTTTTTATAAAATGTCCTGTGTCCGTGAATGCTTCTTTTCTTTACATGTAATGTCCTTGAACATTTTGCAGAAGATACTCCCACCTCTTTCTCCTGACAAAGTGAGCTGAATTTTTGTTTATCTTTTTTATTTTGTTTAAAAACTGTTGGGTTGCCTATGTGCTTTTTTTAGCATATTTTAGCTGAGGACTTTTATGGCACAAAGGGACAGAGATAATTGTGATGCCAGTAGTTTTCAGATATCCATACACAAATATTTGCTTTTTTATCACTATCTAAATGTTTTCTGATCTGGTAAAGAGGCTCCTTTTGTCTGGTCTCTCTGTTGCGCTCTCTCTCTCTCTCTCTCTTTCTCTCTCTCTCTTTCTGATTCTCTCTCTCTCTCTCTCTCTCTCTCTCTCTTTCTGTTACTCTCTGCTCTCCAACTGAGTTTTTTTGCAGTATTAAATGATACTCTTCCAAATATAGTTAACACCTGAACATTGATTACAAGTGTTTTCTATATGGATTAGTGTTAGCTGTATATTGAGTTTCAATTCAGTCGTATCCCTTTTATCAAGAAGGAAATATAATTTTTTTTCTAATCCTGAGGTCAAATCTGAAACATTTACTGAACAATTACTGTGGCATGACAGACATAATTTCACAAACAAGAAGATTCTTTCCACTGGTGAGTTTATCCCTCAAGTGCATAATATTGAACTGAAAATTACCTAGTTAGCAGTAATTAGTGAGAAATAGCTAACATTCTAATTGCTTAATTCCAACAATGCAGTACTTATCTAACTAGTGATGTAGTAACTTGCTGCTACCTAATGTTTGGTAAAAGCTCTTTTACTCAGTAATGCAGACTTAATTGCGGATTTGTAATTTACCATAGAGCTTTGTGATTGATAAAATGTTGAGTGCCACTGTTGAGGAACTCTCTATGGTACATCACATCAGACTTACATAATTACCAGTTTTCCAAATTACCAAATTTCTGATGGAATTTTGAAACTTTCTATTCCTATACTATTCTTCTACTTTTTTCCTGGCATATGACATTGTACAGCTATCCGAAGTAATATTTTGTGGTGTGTAGAGCATTACGTACAGTCTGTGCACCTGTGTAAAATAATATTTAAAAGCTATTTCAAATGTTCACACTTAATGTTACTAAACGTAAAACTGTAACTAAAAGGAATAAATACAAATAGCATTATACAGTAAATAGTGATGTTATGTACAATGTAGCAATGTGTTATGTAAAATGTAGCAATGTGGAAGCTCAGAACAGTGTTCCCCTGCAATGTCGCAGTTCTGAGCCTGAGGTTTGCAGACATTTCCTTAGGACCGAACTAATAATTGTTTGTGGAAATGCACAGAAACTGCAAATATCCACTGTTTTTGCCATTTTCATAGCATTATATTATATTTAATGCATTTTTGTGCTAAATTACTAAGAAAAATATAATGTACTAATTCTGTAACATGAAAATTAAGGTACATTCAGCTTTTCTTAGTAAATGTAACTGTATATATTTTTTACAATTTTGAGAGAATACAAAGCAACCATATATTGGCTGCTTCCCTGTGACACATCTCTTGCAGGTGCAGTCCAGCATTCCTGCATCAGAACAGTTTCCTGCATGGAGTGGGAATGTTTTTCTAAGTGTTCTCAAGTTTTTCATTTGGTTCTTTTTAAAGCCCTGTATTTGTATTGCTGTGAATTAAATTAAATTATTACTGTATTTAACCTGCTTGTTGTATACCAAAGAAAACAAGCTTGCATGAATTACAGTACAGTAGAAATAGTGGGAACATGAGCATTTTACACTGCGAAAGACAGCAGTCGAGTGTACACTGTACAGTGTGTATATGGGTCTACCTTTACATTTTAGGGGTAATATATTAAAATGAAATGATTTGGGGGAATATTTAGTGAGAAATCTGGAGCTCATTGTCTCCTTACAAGCTTACACTACATTTTTACAAAGAAAACATTTTTTTCTTTTTACTGCTTTCTTGTTTGTTTGAATTTATTTTTATGTTAACTTTCCTCACAGAAAAATCATCCAAGTTTAACCCTCTGGCTGTCCTCATGGCCAAAAATGGCCACCAACAGATTAAGTCTGTGATTTTTATTATATTTATGTTTTTTTGCTATTTTCACTGCATGAACATTAGTACTTGTATAAAATATCAAAAATTCCATTCTTTTTTCTTTTTTAATCCTTCTAATTCCAGTTTTTCACTATGCACTTGTTAGAAAACAACCTCAAAAGTGTAAATTTCATATATTCTCAATGCTGCTGGATTTTCTTGTGTTACTAATAGTACTGTCTGACATATGGAACTGATTAACAACAACACTGATTATTATGCATTGTTTATTTTTTGCAAGTTAAAAAAATCACACTCAGCGTCCTCGTGGCCAAAAATGGCCACCTTTTTAAGCAAGTAATACATGCTACCTGAATTATTTTTTAAGCATTATTTCAGCTAAAGATATATCAATAATTAGCAGTATCAGTGATTTTTATGTATTGTTATTTTTTTATGCAGTGACAGAAAAAGCATAAAAAAATCACACTCAGCGTCCTCGTGGCCAAAAATGGCCACCTCCTGTTTGCACCCCCAAAATGATATAAAATTGATAAATATTAATATTTGTCAACCTTCACCAACTTGATTTCTTAGATTAGCATCAGTCTTTGTCATGAAAAGCAAAATTCACTTATAATAAGAATTGTAAACCTTTTAAATACCAGTTAAATCACCTAATCCAAATGGTTAGTGCAGGGACAAAAGCATTAAAAACTGTTTTTTTTTAACCAAGAAATACATGCAACCTGATATATCTTTAGCTGAAATAATGCTTCAAAAAATAAATAAATAATTAGCAGTATCAGTGATTTTTATAAATTGTTATATTTTATGCAGTGACAAAAAAAGTCACACTTAGCGTCCTCGTGGCCAAAAATGGCCACCTCCTGTTTGCACACCTAAAATGTTATCAAATTAACATATATTACAATATTTTTTCAACTTTCACCAACTTGATTTCTTAAATTAGCATCAGTCTTTGTCATGAAAAGCAAAAATTAATTGTCTGGGAAACTCAAAGCTCAATAGACTGACAAAAGTAAGTAATTGTACCTTGGAGGTTTGATCAAGTTATTTCTATTTATCTTGCATATGTTACATATATGTGCTGCAATTTCACACGGGCACAGTTTTTTTCACACCAACCATTAACTGTCATCCTTGAGGTCACACCTATGTCAAAATTGTGTCAATCATTTGCTCCATTGGAGTGCAGGAGGCCATCATACTCCCCTATTGGATACTAAGAATATTATATAAAATTGCTCGCTTTGACATTATCTGGTAAAGAACTCTAAAAAGTACATTTTTCAAGTGTTGAGTTTAGAATATAAGCATTTTAATCCAAATTGTATAATTTAAAAGTGTAAATAAAAAGGAATGAAAAAGTGTGGTTTTAATGGGTTTCAATTGGCCAAAAAACGGCCACGAGGGCGCTGAGTGTGACTATTTGATGTATGGAGTTTATTATTGTTTTTTTGAAGTTGAAGTTAAATTTAAAGATGTAACATAACTCCAGACCATTGGAAATTTTCATTCCATTTGCATTAACACAGCTAAAATGGTAAACAAAAAAGAGAGTGAGTTGGCCAAAAATGGCCAGAGGAAGCCTGTTACACTTCCGGCGGCCATCTTGGAATTTGCAGCTCCCAGATGAAAAAGATTATAACTCTGTCATATCTTATTATTTTTGTTTGAGGTTGGACTCATTTCATAGATAAGACTCTGAAAATGTTTAAAAATTATGATCACACAGCAGTATAGGATTAAATACTGGATTTCATATATGCTTCTGTCAAAAATATTTGAATTCAGCAGTGTCTTATGGCCCTGGTATTGTGAATGGAGCTGAAAGCACTCAAGCCCCGTGGCCACGTGCCTTTTCAACTCATGTGCAGAATCTTGCACTAAAAAACGTGTAATGCGTTTTTTAGTGCAACAAGTACCATTCGAGATATCCAGATCTCCTTATTTTTACAGTAGAATTTTAAATCATTCAGGCGCTAAACTCTGCGTCTCCCCCGCCCTGCCGGTTCCCGAAGAGCCGATTTGAATTTGGTGCAGCTTCGGAAGAATCGACTCTTGCTTCAGCTTGCGCTACTCTGTGGAATTAGCAGCTCGCCACTAAAACGAGGCACGGAGACGCAGGAAACTCGCTCAAAAGGCCAAAACACAGCGCCAAAACAACTCAAAAGCACTTTCATCACGATCCAGCCCTCAGTATGAGACTGGTAGCTTAGTGTAAAAGATTCAATAGTGCTTAGTTTGAGGAGCTTCTTTGGACTTTTCTTCTGGATATTCTTATCTTCTGGTCAAATATCACTACCAACGTTCTACTTCTGTATTTTCAATGACCTCAAATATCTTTCTATGTGCATTTATTTTCTTTTCAGCTAAAAAATCCATATAAATCGATAGCGCATGCGCCAGCGCGGAAAAAAGAAACCAAGCACAACCAGCAGACACAAGCTACAGACATGAGACAAATGAGGTTAAACAAGTTTAATAAACATATTTAGAGAACAGGACAGAGAGGCGTCCGTAGTGTCTATGGACTTATGGACGTGGGTTGCTGTGCTGAAACGGTTTGGAAATTTTGTAAACTCCGCTGGACTTTGAAATGGGACTGGAGTTTTCTGCATAACCATGGGGATGGTGAGCCACTAGGAATCCGGATTGTTCAAGAGAGGACTTCATTTTTTCCCAACCTTGCGGTAGGACAAAACTGTGCGTCTCGGCTATTGTTTTTCCCTGAAAACTTTGATAACCCTTCATTGCCTCAGAGACTTTACTTAAAGTAATTTGGGTTGAAGATAATAAGGTGTGAATTGTCTAAATTGTTTGATGTGGTTGTTTAATAAGTCTCTTAGATTAATCCATATCGAGCAAAAAATGTAGAGAGTTTATCATCGTTATTAAAATAAAATAAATCACTATGATTAATTTTAGCGGCCCAGCCCTAAGTAATAGTAGTAGTAGTAGTAGCAGTAGTAGTAGTAGCAGCAGTAGTGGTTGTAGTATTACAAATAACATAATATTTTGTTGGAGCAAATACTAATCATCCCAGACAGGTGTGTCATCCACGATATCTCTCAAACTAATAATAAAGAAAACGAGAGTGAATCCAGCAGTCCTTTTAAAAGAGGTGCGCATGACATAAAAACCTCAGAAGAACAGTAGGACACTCAGTCAGCTGAAATCTTATTAACCCCAGCATCGCCCCTTTTTTCACTTATAAACTGATTGCACAAGTTGGATCCTTACATATGCATAAATATAACATACTGTGGCACTTCATACTGATAATAGGAAAAAATTCCGTGTTTACCACTTGATTAAGCAAATCGGACAAACACAAATACTATCCAAACATGTCAAATGGACGGTCCCTGCAATGTGAAGCAACAGGAGCATTACTTCTTAATTCCTAAATATTACTTCAAAATATAACTTACATTTAAACAGCTAACAGGAATATTCCCCATTTAACAAGGGAATTTTCCTGCACTGGGTTACACAAACACACAGCAGAACATTATTTAATGTACCTTTTCAAGTCACCTTTTACAGACTAGTCTTCCAAATTGTGTGCGCTTGCTAAAAGTTGAATATTTTTGTTTACCCTACCTCTTAAAGTCAGACACTGTGGTCTTATTGTGTTTAATAGGGATGAGCGAGTACAGCATTATCTGTATCTGTATCTGTAAACCAGATGAATTATCTGTATCTGTATCTGTACTC
>JBBKCR010000002.1:13029631-13057358 GCA_037577295.1 Ladigesia roloffi | reverse complement strand
ATATTTTATCTTTACCCTACAAGCACACTCTCATGCACACACTCTCTCTCTCTCTCTCTCTCTCACACACACACACACACACACACACAGGCAGTCCAGGAGAGAACAGAGTGTGCACTTTGTGCACAGCTATTTATATCAATAAGTCCCGTGCTGAGAGGCACAAAATGAGCGTTTAAGCTGCAGGCTCTGCAGGGCAGCCTGGCGGGTGGGCACCAGGACAGGCACATGGGGCGTGTGATTGGGGGGGCTACAAGGCAGACAGAAGAGGGTTGGGGAGTGTCGAGAGGAGTAAATCCAGACAGAGGGAGGAGTGTGTTAAGTGGGTGTCCATCACTTTGCAGGTGCTAGCAGTTGGCAGGATGGAGAAAGGCATAGGGCAAGACAGGGACAGCTGGAGAAAGAGGCAAATAATTGAGTTGAGAATAGTGGTGAGCAATATTTATTGAAAATGCAACCTATTGCATTGCCTTACACCACAGTGCACTTTTTGAACTTACTGTGGATCTTATATTGATTTTCAGTATGCTGACCAAATAATAAAAAATATCCTGATTTGTATAAGAGATACGTTGTTTTGGGCCATGTATGGAAGTTGTGCACTTTCATCATTTTTCAACTTACTCAGAACCATTGACACAGAAAGAGACAGAATAGAATAAGGAATGGAAAGATAGAGTAGAAACGAGAAGAGGGGAAGGCAGAGAAAGGAAAGCTGAAAGAGTGAGAATATTATAGTAGGAGGTGCTCCCCTCTGCTGGGGCCTTCTCAGGTCAGTGAGTCTTCCCAAAGGGATGGCTGAGCGAAACGCCATCAATTCCCAAACAAAGGGCTCCTCCAGCCACTGCCATACTAACATATGTGATAGGGCTTCTGCTCACTTTAACATGTCACATGCACTTAATTAGTTCTGTTAACTCCCTCTGCTGTCTGGTCTTACTGGATGGGCGGCTGTGTGTGTGTATATCCCTGTGTGTCTGTCATGGTAATACACATTTTGCAGTGTGCCTCTACTTTTACAGTTTAAACTATCTGAAGGATTTAGGTTTGTGTATAGATATTTGTGTATAGACACTTTAGCAATTACAATATCATTTTTAATTAAATAAATACTTGTAGTCCTGAGTATCTTGCTTTCCCAAATTGATTGCCATGGAGTGAACAAAGACTACTTCCTTTTCCTCATCACAAGCTGGACTTTGTACCGCACTTTCACCAGTTTCTGTGTGTGTGTGTGTGTGTTTAGGTCTGTCTTTATTGGGTTGGCAGTAGAGTCATTACTGTGCACTGTGCAGACTGTGTGCTTCCATGCGTTACACAGTTACACACACATACACACACACACACACACACACACACACACACACACAAATACACACTCAAACACACATACACAGAGGCATCTGCTTCCCTCACAGGACTCCCTGTGACCCCTGCTGCTCCACCACTGCCAATGCAATTTGGCTGCCTGATGACGTGC
Source organism: Ladigesia roloffi (assembly GCA_037577295.1). Classification (NCBI taxonomy): domain Eukaryota; kingdom Metazoa; phylum Chordata; class Actinopteri; order Characiformes; family Alestidae; genus Ladigesia; species Ladigesia roloffi. The sequence goes on along the minus strand of JBBKCR010000002.1, from coordinate 13,055,878 downwards.
AGCTTTTGTAAGTCTTTGAGCTCATATGTGTGCATGTGAGTGTGTGTATGATATTGATATTGTGTGAAATCTACTGAACTGGTCAGGAGCATCATAACCCCCGTCTTGGTATCTCTGAAGACAGTGAGCCCAGGGAGGGGTTGGACAACAGGGTGCCCTCTCACCTCTCCCAAAACACTGCACAAATTGGACGTATGTGTGTTTAGCTGAAGATGGACGAGTTGCTTCATAGTTCTCACCAGGTAATTGCACAGCAGGTGAAAAACACTAGTCAATGTGAGTGTGCTTTCATCATAGGTAAATAGATATACATATAAAGACAGCACACAGTTGTTTTGATGCTTATTAAAATGGCACTGTCTCTAACTAGACACTCTCACTCCAGGTGCATCTGACATGTTGTGTAGTCTCTGTTTCTTATTTACAGTCCTTGGTGTCTGTCTATTTTTCTAAATAGTTATAAATTATTTTGAAAATAAGGGAATTTCATGTAGTTTACAGAATGTTGATCATACAAGAACCAGCTGGAATTTGTTTTGCGATGTTTCATAAAGAAGAGACAGGTGGCCACTGAATGAATGTACAGTTAAAAAAGTGGGTCCTTAAAATGTTCTTTGAAAAGTTTTGATTAATACATAGCATTAAATTGAATATATTTCATCTTTAAAAGTCTCAAATAGGCAACATCATACTGCCATTGGTTGAACCATAAATAAAACCATCAATAAATAAATGTTTTGAACAAAGTCTCCTTGAACTTCAATAAAAAGGTCTTTCTTCTTGTGTGTTGTTAATAACCTCAATAGTTAGGGCTTAATTTTCCATCATAGGTGCATTAATTGTCTTAAACTGCATTTCTACTGATAATTAACTCATATAAGGTCGTTGGATCTATGAGACCCATTTTCTGTTTTAAGCTTAAATATAATTATACAAATAGTTATTTTTAAACTGATATTCATTGGCCTTGGCTCACATTCTGTGAGTAACATAAAAAAATGGACCTCCCCCCTATCCCCCCATCACACTTTTATTACATACAGGGTCTTCAGGTTCACTGGACCCAAATCTAGTGAAAATATGGAACCATACTTCATGTGTACTCTCATTTTCCATTCCTCCTCTCTGGGCCTGTGAGTGTGTGAGAGAGAAGAAGAGTAAAGCATGTAAATGGACCTAGGTGTGATCCACCAGTGCCGTTCCCGCACAAAGTTGCACAATTGGTGCAAAATCGAAGCACCCAACACTGTCGGCAACCACATTTCCACACATTTCACCCTCTGTCTTGCAGAAACGAAGCTTGGGCTCTTGAGACTATAAGTATCTGTGTCAGTGTGGCTCCATACCACAACTGATCAAGATGGCAAAGGGATTATATGTTCAGACTGTCTTACACTTGATATTGGAGGAGGTTTCGATGGTGAAAAAGGTTCCAGAATGCGAGAATCAAATTTCTGAAAATTCAGAGTCTGATACTGAGTTTGAAGAGGACAATGAGAATCAGCCAGCTTTGAGGTATAAAAGAGCCTCAGGACCAGCCAATGAGCAGCTAGCCATAGGACCAGCCCATCAGCCAGCTTTAAAACGCAAGCTAACCTTAGGACCAGCCCAACAGCATCCAGCCCCAAGACCAGCAGGTGAGCAGCCAGCTATAGGTCCAGACTGTCAGCAGCTTGCAAATAACAATGTATGGATGTCAAAAGATGCCAAAATTGAATGGTCTTCCTGCTCAAATCCGCCCCCACATGTCTGCCAATGTGATTCTGATGATACCAAGACTTACACGCTTGGCAGTCACAAAACATCAAGTCTTATTTTGACCTTTTCATTCCATTCCCAATCAATAATAGGTAAAAGTTCTAATGAAATTCAGATAAATAATACAACATAGTTTTAGAAAAACTTTCTTCATTTGTTCATTATTATCCAGCTATGACTGTTTTATGATGCATTTCCTTATTTTGTTATATTGTAATAAAAAAAATATACGAAAGTGAGTGCCATTTCTATTCATAAATGATATTTGACAAAGGTAAAGGGAACACATTTTTTATTTAGACTGCTTGCAAATGGGATGAAATAAAATCTGCTGAGAATGTTAATAAAAAAGGTTTTACTTTGTTGAATTGAATGCCCCAAATGCAATGGGTCCACCAGACCCTGCAAGACAGGGTTAAACATATTTTTGTCTAAACTTTAGAAATCTTTTATACATTTTTATTAACATTTAATGAATTTCATATAACACCTGTACTGGATTAGACCATTACTTATTTATCTATGGGCTTCATTCTCATTGGAAAGGAGGTACAATGAGATGCCTATTATGAGACAGTGGATGCATGCTCATCAATTGCTGCATCATTCTGTATTAGAAACTATACTTAATTTAGAGATTAACTAGTAGCTTAATAATGTGGTTGAGGTTATTTCCACACATTAGAAACTGACGTGCTGTAACATTGACAATTTTCTTTTAATTTAATAATATTAATTATTCAAGCATTTTACCTGGTGTAACCTCATTGTCTGCATGATCCTGCAGAAATTGACTCTTCTATAATAAATGTTGCATATTCAGTGTCTGATAGCTAAGCTAACATCATGACAAAATAGAAATGTTGTTTATAAAAAGGTAAGTTTCGATAAAATAATGTATCTATTAAAGTGGTGATAATTAATGACGTAGATACTTAAATTATTTACTATTTGCTGTTTATTCTTTCTTATAGTTGTTAGCAGGTGATTATGAACCTGCTATTCTGTGATTTGTATTATGATATAAAGAAGATGTCTAAAATACTGCAGAGTGAGACAGAGTGTGGGCTCAGTGTTTCCAGGGTTAAAAGTTGGTCCTGAACCCAGATCTGTCCCTGTCTTTGACAGAGGGCTCAAAAATGCCTGGGTTAAAAGTTCTCAAGGATAAGCTGAGCTCTTGCTGGGTTTATGTGATGATGGGTGCTGACAGCTAACTCTGTCTGTCAGCCAGAGCCCCAAGCTCTACATACTCATGCTGGAGCCTAAAAGACATGGACACACAGACTTATTATATAGTGTAGATGGTCTCTGTCGAGCTGACTTGGCCTTGGAAATGTTTGCACATGGAAATTAAAAATTAATATTGACCCATATTGTGATATTCAGCATATTCAAAATATTTCAAAATATTTATTGTTCAGTGATTGCATGCACCCAATTGTTATTTGATGTAAAATGAAAGCTGTACCTTTTTGCATTTGTTTAATTGGTCATTATGAGCATTTAAGCAATAAGCTGTTTCCACACAGTATTGCTCATAGCCACTATAAAACTGCTCTGGTTTTATGAATGTCTGCCCTCAAGGGTTTGGTGCCTCCTGTTCCATTCAGTAAACAGAGCTGAGGACATGAAAGAGCCAGTCGGAGATGTAAAAGGCATTTCTGTTGATCAAACTAAGAGCAGATTAGGATCTACTGTATGCGTATGTTTATAGTCTGGTCAAAGATTTACTACACAACCCTTGGGGTAAAGTAGTAAATATAATCTCCCCTTCTTATTGTCTAATTTAGGTCTTTGATGTTCAGTAATGTACCTTTTGATAGCTCACTTCAATGAGTAAATGTTGTAGCAACCAACCTACATGAAAATTATTTGTTGTAAGAGATACATTCAGAGGCTCTGGTAAAAGCATAATGTAGTTTTATTGTTACATAACAGTGCATAAGATCTATTAGTTGTGGGTGGTGGCTCAGTGGGCAGGATATGGGGGTCATAGGTTTGAATCCTACCTTCAGCATACCTCCACTGCCTTCTTGAGCAAGACCCTTAACTCCAAATCGCTTTGGATAAAAACATCTGATAAATGCAGTAAATAAATGTATATAACTGAGCAATAAGTGTGTGAATGAGTTGTAAATCTCCTGCATTTATTGCAATTGAAGATAAATAGAATATGAAGACTTAGTCTACAAGCCAATTAAAATAGACTGACGGTAATGTGTTTAATGTGAAAAAATAAAATCAAATTCTTACAGAGCAGCCAGTGAAATGAACCTGAACAGAAATGAAGTAGCACAAGATGATCAGAGTATTTTCTGTATCAGTAGAGATGATTAACAAGAAGACTCAAAGCCTAGTATCATTAAGAACTGAGTTCAGTTGCAGTAGGTTGAATTGTGTCATGACTAGTGTTGGTATATTTAATAACACAGGACAGAGACTAAAGGGGTATATTAGAGTGTTTCTGTAAAACATAACAACTCTAAAAATGTGGGATTATAATCCATTCAGGTAATATATGTGTGATTGCATCATACCCTTGTATCAAACTATTTGCCAATCTGCCTGACAGGGGAGATCTTTCTTGCTTTCTTAATTTTCTTAATTTTACAAAATTCTTTGTTTTCTCTCTTTTTTATTATTTCTCACTCTTTATATCTATCTCTCCACCTCTTTTTTTTCTTCCTCTGTCTCTGTCCTTCTTTCTTTCTCTCTTGATTGCTCTCAATCTCTCTCACTGTCTCTCTATATTGTACATATCTGCCTGTCCCTGCCTGTCTGTTTCTCTCTTTTTCTCCTATTTTTTCTCATTCTTTTTCTCCGTCACTCTACATGTCTGTCTCTCTCTTTCTCATGCAGTGCTTAGAATAAAGATCACATGCCGTCAGCATGCTTTTTGAGGAATACTTCGTCAGGCAGTCAGAGAGATGCCTCGCCAAAAGGGATTTGTCCCCGTGAGTCTGAGGTAGAGAGGAGTCTGCCCTGCCATTTGCAATTCTGAATTGCTTTGCTGGTCAAGCATGCGTTGTGCAGCGGCTGGGCTGGCTTTGAAGAGTGTCATAGCATCGTACGCCCTCTGTACAGGGGGCCTCACTGTTGGACTTTACCCAACAAATATGGATTATGTTAACGTGGACAGAGAATTGAGCAGGATATGCTAATGTGTCCCTGCTGGGCTGTGTGTGTGTGCGCGCGTGCATGTGCGGAGAGGACATGAGGCTGTGTATGGCAGCACAGCCACTGTTTGGCAGGTCTATCATTCCATCATTAAAGGCCACATTATTACTTACAACCAGGCTTGCATGACAATCACAAGCAGAAAGGCGAGTCCTCTGAGAGTAGCCTGCTGTGTCCTTCGCTGCTCTTTTCTTCTCATTTCACTCCTTCCTTTTGTTTGCCACATCCTGAAGAGAAAAAAAAAACAAGCTTTTGAGGCCAGCTGCTACACACTCCACTTGACTGAAATGGAGGTACTGTGGGACGGTCAAAAAAACAAATAGTTTTAGTGTGTCCTCAGCCAATTGTTTCTTTGTTAATAGGGCAGTCACTTTTCCATTTGTTTCTGAAAATGCTTTTCTACAAGGTCAGCTTTTGCTCAATGTTATCTCTCATTTTTGCTTTTAAATTTAGTCGTCTATCTGCTGATGAGGTAAATCGCACATGGAAAATAGGCCAGTCTTATGCACTTGCCACAAGGCCAATAGTTGTGTCACCCTGCATAAGCTGTCCCCTCTGTATTATTATTGAACTTAGGCATTAGGGTTTGTGCTGGTGAAGCAGAAATATAATGGTGGCTTATCTGGGAGTGTGCATTGGGGAAATCTCAGTGTTCCTCTGATATAAGGAGTCATAACAGTAGCATTAAGGAGAACATCTAAATGCCTTTAAATATGTTTCTGCTCTGTTGGCTCTGGCCGGAGCAGGACTGAATTAGCCTGATATTGTACTCTCTCAGTTTCCTCTAAGAGAGCTGAATAACACCATACCTCTCAGGAACTCCTTAAGTAAAAATATCTCCTTGTTTGAGGAATATGACGGGAATTGCCCTTGGGTACAAACACAAAAATGTTCTGTGTGCAAATCAGAGTTGTGGGAATTTGCATAGGCAGTTACACTTTTTTGTAAAAGAAATAAATCATTTTAAAGACCTTGAACTGTTGCTTTAGGATTTTTCATTCAGATATGCCTTTTGCATTGAAACTAAAACAAATTATTACTAAAATTGCTTTACAATAAGTAATCAGACAGTGAAATGTTTGTATTTTGGCTCAATGCTTCGCCACATTGGACATGATGTGAACAATAACTTCGAAGTTACAGTCTGAGGTCATTAATTCTGCAGTTTGGCCATTTTCAGTTTCTTATTATTCCATTGCCTTTTTGTCTCCAATTTCATCAACAGTCAATGAACTCCATGCTCTGTTAGGTTAAAGCTAGGTGATGGCCTTCTTCAGTGAAGAACATTGTATTTTTCAATCCTAAAAACTAACATAGTTCACATCATTGTCCTTCTGCATTGTGACAGCCCATCTGCTGAGTTTTGAGGCACCTTGAGTCAGAATGTCTGAGATTCATCTGTACATAAAATTCGTAATGTAGTTGCTATCAAAACACTGTGAGTAAAGACAGGTGAATCAGTTTCACCTGACAGCCTTACCTGCTCATAGCTGAGGTGGTATATTTTATTTTATTTTATTCTACTGATTATCCAACTGCAATAGATTTAATTTTCGATTGTTTGTCATTTTCTCCTGTAATGCTTTGAAATGGAGATCAAATGTTTAAACTAGTTCCAGCTGCAGTGTTTAGGTCCTGTAGACTGTTTGAGAAAACATACAGTTACTGACATCCCATCCAACCCCATAAAGAATTATCATCACCAAAATGACAGAATTAAAGGAGTCAGGGTTGGATTTGAACCCTATTCCCATGGTGGGGCCAGTGGAGCTTGGGCAAGCTGGGGGTGCTGGCTCTAGCGGAGATGCTGAATTTGCTAGGGGCATTGTTAGCCTGCACCGCCTCCAGTCCCGGATTTAGCCTCGCCTTCAGCACATGTGGGCGTCCGCCTATACACACACATACACACGTACACAAACACACAGCCCTGGAAGAGGAAGGGGTGTTTGCCCCCAGGCAGTCAGCTTGTTTGGAGAGGCTCAGATGAGGCACATTAAAAGGCCAGTGATAAATTTGGCATGACAATTCCAAACAGCATCGCTTTTGTCTGTAATTAATTCCAGTGGTGCCTGAGGCCCCTTCTGCCCCACCACCGGTGTGGGCCAAAAAGAAGACAAACCTACCAGCATGCCTGCAGCCATACCAACACTTCCATGCAGTGGCTGCATAACAATAATATTAAAGCCATGCAATAACACCAGTAAGGCCAAAAAAAAAAGGAAAATTGTATAATAACTGTGCACCTGCAACTGCGTTTATATAGCTAAATTATTTGTATTTGGCTTTTAATATCAAGATGTTCCAATATATATATGCAGTACGGTGCAAAAGTCAGAGGCACCTGGGAAAATTCTACTTAAAACATGCTTACTAATGGACAGTAGTGTTAAGTTTGTGTTAAAAAATTTATATTACAATGAACAAAAATTTACATTACAGTAAAGTGTGTTTTTATGTGTGGCAAAATGTTCTCCTAAACATTTCCAGGCCTCTTTCCTCATGGGACTCCAATTTTCATTTTAGCTACAATCAAGTACGAGGTTTGGCTCATTTTACTTAATTAGATTAAATTAGGTGGTGCTGCTTATGGAAATGTATGAATCCACACAATGACTGGATGCAATGAGCAGAAATCTGAAACCAAATCTGTGTTTGTTCACAAAATATAAAGTCTTTTTTAGAAAAAAGCAAATATTGATGCTTTTTTTACTGCTTTCTAGTTTGTTTAAAATTCAAACAATTTTCCCACGAGCCTAAGACTTTTGCACAGAACTGTGTGTATATATATATATATATATTCTAGCAGTCCATCTGTGTGTGTGTGTGTGTGTGTGTGTGTGTGTGTGTGTGGTTATGACAAATTAAAAATATATATTTGTATTTGGAATATGTATATACATTTCTAGCAGTCCATCAATCATGTAACACAGAGTAAGCAGCAGCTGGCAAGTTTGTATTTAAATATTTATTACAAATATTGTAAATGATTTCTTAGACATAGAATTGATGTACTCATTTGAATGTATGGAAATCTCAGTACATTGAAGGTATAGCAGGTCTGGTAGGATTTTAACAATACATCTGTTATCAGTGTTGATTTTGGCAAATGACATCAATAAAAATCATAAAAAAGGATTTTGTTTGTAAGTCACACAAGAATTGATTTTCATTAGTTCTTCATCTTAAAAATAAGCAACTGCCCAGGCTAAATATTATAAAGCTTTTATACATCATCTACAAAAGACTTCTATTGAGATGTCCAGGTGGGACTGGGATTTTAGATACACCAGACAGATTTAAGACATTATGATTACATAAAAAACAGCCGTCCTCTTCTTTGTTCTAACAGGCCTAAATATTCCTCAGAGGCAGGAGCAGACAGACAGACAAAGAGACAGACATGTGCAGTCAGAGCCAGTGAGAAAAAGGCAGGCCGTAAAAAACGGCTTATAGTTTTAAGTAGTTTAATTATCGTTAATGCACCTCATTAAATGAAATATAGCTGAGTGTGGACATTAAGAGTGTCCCACTGCACAGCAATTAATCTTGATTTCACCACAGAGGCCTAGAGAGAAAGAGAGAGAGAATGAGAGAGACACAGAGTCAGAGAGATAGAGCATGAGGAAAGGCAAGAACTGTGATAGTGTCCAGCAAGGGGGTGCTGTACATTCCACCGCTGGATGTGTCATTGCTCTGTCACTCCATCAAATCACATGATTACACCCACAGAGCCAGCAACACCACTGTGCAGCAGTCCCCGATGATGACATGCACCAGCAGCCGTCCCTTGATGATGACACACGCGGGTGGTGTGATGAAGGGCCGTGAGGTGGCCTCAGTATAGAGGCCAGCAAGACGCCATCACTCAGCCCAGGCCTGGTGAGCTGAACCTCAGACTGAATTCTAGTTTTTATCAGCTCTCACTTTAAATCCTCAAACACTAAGGATTAAAGGGCAATCCACACTTATTTAACTGTATACAGTATGATGTATATAAGTTACACCGTACTTAATAGAACCTGACTGAATCTTTGGTTGAAAATATTGTCCGATATTAAGTTTACATACACATTTGGGCCCAGGTAAAAATACTGCTGATAATATATGGCGTTTTGAAAATTGCTTGTTTCTGAGATTTTCAGACAGCTGCACTATTTAGCTAAAGGTATTGTCGTTTACTTAACATGACAATACTGTCTCTCAGGCCTTGGTAAACTGAGTTTATATGGGTAATGATAAATCTAGAGTATAAGAGATTGATAAAGCATTATACATCTCCACATTTTGTTTATATGCAGGTTTCTGAGCTCTAGTCTCATTTTTCTGTCTGTTTCTACATTATTTTCACTGCTATAGTGGATCTTGTTTAAGCATGTGAACTATGCTGAGTGGATGGAATACGGGGTATGGTACATGTTGTAGAGTAAGATATAAAAAAAAAGATAACAGAGCAATTAAATTGTAGGTGGGGTGCTTAAGAGCTGTAAGAGGCCTGTGTGGTGTGTGGCAGGCGGGAAGACAGTTTGTCGATGGAGCCTTTTATAATGCAAAGGCTTATAATTATCCGCCGGCCTCCCACTCCTCTGCGCTCCGCTCTGACATATCGCTTTCCTAAATGTCAGGAGGAGCGGTCCGGTGCCGTCGACCCCCAGGCTGCACCTCTGGCAGCCCTGATGCTGGCTCCGCTTTAGCCCCGAGCTCCTCTCTCCTCTCTCCTCCCCTCTCCTCCCATCTCAAAGGGGAATAGCCATTCAGGCATCAGCGATCGTTGACCTGGCTATTGTTGTTTGTGATACTTACTAGTAAACTTTTGCAATCAATACAACATCAGGCGGTGGAGCCCGGGGGAACAGGGAGCTGAAGCAGTGCACTTAATCTTGCAGCCGGCCGCTGCTCCCTGCTCTGCCGCTAAACTGGGTAGTTGGCCTAGTTGATGTGGCATTATTGCAGCAGAGGTCAGATGAGAGCTGTCTGCCTGGGGCCTCTGATGAATGGCTGTTTTTGATAAAGCGCCTTTCCTATCCAACAAGAGACATTTAATAATGATGGACCATAACTGCACACCAAAAATCCTTGTAGCAGGGAAGAAAAAAAATATTACTTTCCTATCCTTTCTTACTCTGCCTTGCTGCCTCTGCATTTCCATTCCTCCTTCTTTTCTCTCTTTTCTATTGAAATCTCAGTTTTGATAATGGCAGGCCTCCCTCTTGTTTAAGACTGATATGAAAATCTAAAAGACCTAGATATTACTCCTTGTGCTTCAGATGCAGGATGTGCAATGGGAATATTTTCTTAATATTTTCAATACCGTTATACTTCTACGTGTGGTTGCTTTTTTATGTAATATTTTAAAACATGTGCAAAGTTGGATGGTATATGCCTTAATTCTGTTACACCTTGGAAAGCATATACCCATAAAATGTGGATAATAGGTGGATAATAGTAGGATTTTTTTTATTTTTTATTATTCATTCACTTACTTATTTCTGCTGAACACCTTTAAGGTAAAGCATGGAAGAAAGAAAATACTAAACAACTAATAAAAACAGTGGATCAGTAACATAATTTGGCACAGAGGCTGTCAGAAACATCTAACTAAATGAAAACAGCACCCATACTTTTATTTAGTATGCATGCTCATCCTTCTCTGCATGTGTGTGCAGCGAAAACAAATATTCGCAATTCACAGAGAGAGCTAAGCAGCCAGATTATACCATCATAATGAGCGTCAAAACAAGCGCTCAGTCTTCCCAAACTCTTTCTGATCCGGCCCGGCTCAACATAATTGAATGCCTTTTAAACCATATATGATCTTTCAGCAATGTAATAAGAGCAGGCTGCGAGATGCATGCTGCATTTTGCTCTATATATCATCCTGATAAGCAATCAAATCAGCATGTGCTTTGCTTAAATAACACTGAATAAAAAGGCCTTTTTAAAACATGGAATCTAGTTACAAGAGAGTTACAGTGAAATTAAATGCCATTCTTCCTGGGAATAAAGGGGAGGAAGCACTGACAGCTTTGACGGTTGCGATGCTTGTGGTGACAGGAATAACAAATTAATTGGGACCATAACACATTCTTTCCAAAGGTGAGGTAAACACAGCGCACTGTATATTTTCAACATCAGTTAAAAAAAAAAAAAAACTCAATTGAACCCAAAAATAAACCCTTGAGACATTGAACAGTTTTAATAGATTTTGACATGTCTGCATTATACTGTCACTCCAGTATAAATGAATCATAACTTTGCTCTGCACCAAGGAATTACCGACATTTTTGAGAAAATATATTGTGCAGCAGGCTGTGAATTATGATGCAAGATCAAAATAAATGCGTAATGACTTTGGAGGAACTCAGAATAATTTATTGGCAGGAGACGCTTCCCAGGTTGTGAGGGAAGAAAAAAAAGGGGGAAAAAAGGGAAGAAAAAAAGAAAGGAAGAGTCGTTACTCCTCTTTCTCACACAGGGTGAGAATGCTTTCCACTGTCCAAATGTCAGACTGGGGCTTACCCTGCTCACTGGAGCTCGGAGAATGAAGCTTTCCTAAATGCAGCTGAATTTAATCATATGCTTATTTATTGATCACACACAATATGTGTCAAAATTTGCAGGAAGTCTAAAGCCATAGCTAAAGATAAGAAGGGTTTCTTTTTTTTCCCAACAGATTGGAGGGAGGACTTTTCACTTTGAAAAGCATAGCTGTCTTTTGTTCTCAGCTCAGCTCATCACAGAAAGTTGAAGCCTGTCATAAAATAATGTTTTAAGTTGACACCTGCATGACTCGTGTACTTCTGAATACTGCTTTGGATCTTTGAACATTGTAGTTCAAGATTAAATGTTCTGAACAAACTCTCAGAAAAACCATACTAACCTGTCACAAGGGTGGTACCAATGGCATCTCTAGGGCATTATTCTCATTACCTCTCATTAGAGAATAAACTGTACTGACAGTGTTTTGCCTTTCTATTTTACTTTTCTACTTTACACATTAAGTTATTAAGGGAGAAAAAAAAAATCCCCTTTGTCATGGAATAATGTATTTTAAGTTAAAACATTGGCAAAGCATTGCTGAGTGCCACACTATACTCCATTCTAGTTTATTCTAAATCACAAAAGACAAAAATATGAGACTGTACTGTCAACATTACACTCACACTGAGACCGTATTAGTTTGACCTAACACACACACACAAACACACACACATACAAATATTACGCATACGTTTTGATCCAAAATACAATGTTAATACACATGCATGGTGTAATTCAATGTAATCTGATTAGTGTTCTGTTTCATCATGCGGCCCTCCAGAACAAAAAATCCTGCAAAACATATTTACCTCTTAAATTTCATCCCAGTGGGTCATGAAATCCTTACTTGTTTGAATCTGATTTGATGCTATTATGATGGAAAACACACATGGTCCTGGAGAAATGAGAGGGTGGTACACAGTGTGTGAGTGCCAGTAGATCAGTTTAACGAACTGTTTCTGTATGTACAGACATAATGCACATTGATTAAAGAGCAATTGAAAAATATTTGCAGTTTATTCCTTGAGAGCTTCAGAAATTAGCTCTCAAACAAAAAAATATATGATACTACACTAATGAATCTTATAGACTCCTTGTAGACTGTAGGCAGTCTATATCTTTTTTTTTTTTCGTAAAATCAAACCCAAAATAGTATAGAGTATAGGACAGTTGTAACCTTATATTGCAGATTAAAATCTAAATATTTAAAAACTATAACATGTTAATGCAGTACAATTATTTGACTTACATTTTTAATATTCTTTTCATGAAAATTAGTTCAACATTCAGAATATTTTCATTAACACCTGAAAGGTTAACCAAGAAAAAAAGAATTTTAAAAGCTCTGTTAAATCATAAGGGCGCAATAATTTTGGATGAGTTAGTAGTCGTGATTAATCGTATGCAATTGGCGTGACCTGGTAAATTTGTCATGAGGGAAATGGTCAACATCTGTTTGTCATTAATAACAGTAAGATCAATGCAACCTCTGGTTATTACTGTAATCACTACATCATTAAACAGATTCATGAAGGCAGGAGCTGTGGGCCAAGACAGAAGAAGACCAGTAGTGGCTAAGGTGATTGTAGCAGTAAAAAGAGAAATGTTACTAGATGTAGTATCGCTAATGGTTATTTATGGTTTGGAGTAAAACGGTGGCTCCAGCAGTGGAGGAGGTAGTGGAGGAAGATGGAATCATTAGTGTCAGTAGTTATAGGAGCTGTTGTTGATGTTAGACACTTAACACTGAGGTCTGGCTGTGCTAATACTAAGCTACCCTTGCTGGTGGCGTTATAGGGGTCTTGTCCTGCTCAGGTTAGGCCTTTGTTCTTTATCTCTCTTTCTCTCTCTCCTTCTCTCTCTCTCTCTCTCTCTCTCTCTCTCTCTCTCTCTCTTTCTTTCCCCTTGTCTCTCTGTTTCTCTCTAAAGGCCAGGGTTCATTTAGAGGGTGCAGTACATGTGATGCCCCAGTACACCCCGTCTACATATCTTACTGTAAATACTGCCGTTATATTATTCACTCCATCGGCCTCTGGAGAATCAAAGCCCTTTTGAATATTTAACACAACCTACTCCGCTCATTCACTCCCTTTACCACATGCATTGTATACACACACGCATACACAAAGAGTCCCACAGACACTTAGATGTGCATAAACACACATTGTTTCTATTCACAAATCCATAGACATGTGCACACACTAGCTTTTCCTGCTCTTTAGCTTGTGAGGAGGCTAATCCCTGGGCTGGCAGGGCAGTAGTGTTGTTTTGGCGGTTGTTTTCAGTGTAGTTCATAAATTATAGATGGGCCATGTCGAGGGCCGTCACCGCGCTGAGGCCTGTCTGGCCTGACAGCTGTATGATGCCCACTCAGTGCAGCAGATTGGGAGCTCAGAGTTTCATCAATAAATATCAGGCCGACCCTCACACTCAGCCTCGTGTCAGCGGTCAAGGTAATGGCTTTTTATTATGGTGAAGGGCAGCACAGCGAGGGGTAGGCTTAAGGTTGCTCGTCCATCGCTGGTCCTCAGACAGAGAGAGAGACAGATGAGACAAGGGAAAGCAGTGAGAGAGGGAGGTTGAGGTGTGGGGGGGGCAAAAGTTTAAATGTCTGAAGCTCAAACTAAGTGAAGTCTTGTGTGTATGGCCAGAAGCAGTATCTTTTCTGAGCTTGGTTTTATAGTTCGAATGAAATAAGCAGACTTTTTCATGCTTTCTTTATTTTATAAATGGTATAATGGCTCATTTAATACTTTTGTTGCTGTCTATAGGTGTGAGAGTTTGGCCACACCAAGGGGTGTGGGAAGCTGCTTACTGTAAAAATGCAGAGAGCCTGTGAAATCTCTGTCTTGTACACCTCCCAACCCCTCCCCGACATCTGCAGAATTATAGTTTTCATCTCAAACGCCACAGAACAGAACAACATTTTGTCTAAAGTTCATTCATCAGAAGGCCGCATATTTTGAAAAGGGTAAAAGCCCTATACTAGCCTGTCAGGGAAGCGCAAAGGCTAGATACTATAGATTACTCCTATCCCCCTGCCAGATATAAAACGGATAATTACATATTTGTGGCGGAGGCTGAGCGCTGAAAAAATCAATAGAACTTTTTTTTTCCAGATGACACTTCATTAGGGAAGAGAAATCTGGCGGCTGAGAGGAAGAGCAGTGCAATTAAACGCTCCTGCTAGCTCACAGGCTGCTACACCTCCATATTATTATCCAGTTTATCTGAAATAGTGGTTGCACTTGAGAAGTAATTGGAAAGCATTGATTATGTACTTTTATGTGTACACTGTTGCAAATCATTATGGAGAGAAGCAATAGTTAGTTAGCCTCTCTAATGAAGCGCTAATTGCGCTAAGTAGGTTAAGATGTTAGTCAAACTGTGAGATCAGAGCATGGTTGCCTCTCCACCAATCACTATCCAGAAAAAAAATATGCACACACACTGCCGGTTCTAAAAATACAAACATGAAAAATTAATTTTTGTTTTTATAGTTTGTGGAGTGAGAGGGTTTGTATTTTTTATGTTCAACGCTACTATCACCACTGCTAATGCTAGTTCAACTACTATTACTACAACTATTATTAATAATTATACTATTACTATAGCTATTACAACCTTTACTAAAAAAAACAAAACTCAAACACTAAACATTCTGTATTAAACCTGGCATTCTCAGTCACATTCAACTGCACTATCACATTTATTGCATGGTAATTATACCTATTTATTGTATTCTTGCTTTTTTTTTGCAAATATATGCTGCCGGAATACAGTGCCTGTCAATACTGTATATATCAGGAATGTAGCCATTGTCAATTTTGCACTGTCTTGTCTTGTAATGTTTTGTTAAGTTATTTTGTTGCTCTTGTGTTATGGCTTGTTGCACTTGTGTCTTGTTCTGTTCTGCTCTGTACTGTTCTGCCCTTGTGTTTTACCATGGTCCTGGAGGAGCGTTGTTTCGCTTTCACTATGTACTGTGTATATGGCAGAAATGACAATAAAGCCTACTTGACTTGACTTGACTTAACTTGACTTGATTACAACTGCTATTAATACTACTATTGCTACTACTACTGATCCTCCAACCAATAAATACTACTACCAGGGACGTAGCACTATTTGACTACTATAACTACTACTATTTCTACTTGTACTATGAGCAATACCACTAAATATTAATACCACTGCTACTACAGCCCCTACTACTACTTCTAGTAATATTATGACCATTATCACTACAACTAATACTGGTACTATTACTGCTACTACTGCTACTACTATTCCTTCTACTACTACTACTACTACTCCTACAATTTCCATTTCCTAATGCTACTGCTACTATGACCAGGACTACTACTACTTCTGATACCACAGCCATTAATATGACTGCTACTATCACTGCTACTAATGCTAATACTACAAGGTAGTTACCATAGCTGTCAGATTACTGACAACCTAACACCCGCGCACACTGCTCCCCTCTTAGTTTTGTTTTGTTTCTCTCAAACACGCTGCAGATGGGGATAATTACCCAAGAGAGCTATATATATATATCAGCACAAAGAAAACTGCTACTACTCATGTTATTACCAATACTGCTACCAAGACCATAACTATTACTACTACTACTACTACTACTATTATTACTGCTACCATGCTACTAGGACACTTAATACTACTACTACTTATACTACAAATGCTAATAATACTACTGCTTCTATGATGATTACTATTACCACTCTTACTATGACCATTATTACTGCTACCACTACTCTTCTACTACTGCTACTTCTGCTACTACAATTACTGCCCCTATGAACACTATTTTTTGGAACGACAATTTGCTTCTTTTATTGGTAACTACCGCAATCTTTGGATTTCTTTGCAATTTTTGCACTGGGCTGAACTACTATGTTCTGGAAACACCCCACAACACTGTTTTGCAGATCCTCTGGTCAAGTCATCTAGCCATTGTCAAAGTAGCTCAGATCTTTATGCTTGCCTTCTTTCATCACAAATTCTAGAATTTACTTTGCCTAATATATCCCACCCTTTGTGAATTAATATAACATATATTGAGGAAATTATATTTTTGGAATTAGTAACAATTTTGAACTATTGAAAATATTTGACAAATATATAAAAACAACATGAGATTTGGGACTACCTTCATTTGGCCTTGGCTCCTTTTGTTTGTTTAAATTTCCACAGTAATAATGGTTCACAGGAGGGTCACCAAGTCTACAGGAAGATTCAGACTTTACTCTTATATTCTTGACCTATTCCATTTTTTCCACAGCACCATCACAATCCAGGAACCCTCACCTACACCCACACACACGCAGACATCCCTGTAACGGCTTAAGCCCTTTGACTGTAGACCCCAAGCCTTTGATCTCATCTTTTCAAAAGGCTCAGTCTGTCTTTCAATTGCATGCTCCGCAATCGCCAGGCCTCTAACAAGTCGCATTTAACAAAGAAAACTGCTGCGGAAGCAGCTGTGGACAAACAAACCTTCTGAAGTGATCTGCCTGTTTTCATGTATTATGGTTCTGTTTATTATTTTAAAGGTTCACTACATATGCATATGTGTGTGGTGTAAGGTGATAATACTGTGTTCTGTTAAGGTGCAGGGTTCCATCAGGATGTAGTCGTAATGGAGTCTCTACATTTCCCAGCATGTCAGAAAATCTCCCAGCTTTACACTGGCATCAGGGGAGGAAGCCGAGAGCTGTTAGCTGTCATTGCACATGAAAGGATTAATGTCATCTTATAAGAAGCCGCCTTTACTCTTATTTATTCTGTTTCATTCTCATTCCTACAGCTCTGTGAGAGAGGGAGTCTAATGTCAGGTCTAATTTGTAGTCTTTTAAATTCCAAACTGAGAATCTTTACATATCTCTGGAGCTCTGGTCTCCTCAGCTCTCCTCTCCAAACCCCGGTTTCTACTGGGAATCCCCCTAAAGCCCACCAATTTAAGATGTGGAGCAGAGTGAAGATTTACATGAGTTTGTAGTTGAGTGGCTCCGAGTGAAAAGGCAGAAGCTCTGTCCACTAAACACCCTTGCTATAATTACACCTCGCTCAAACTAGACCCAGACCCGTAACCTACACCTTCAGCCAAATCAGAGAGAGAGAGAGAGAGAGAGAGAGAGAGAAAGAGAGAGAGATGGAAATACTTATTCCCCAATGCTGATTCTGAGCCCTCCTTGTTCAGGATATGTAATTGGCTCTGTGTTTTCCACTGGCTGCTAATAAGGAGCTTACTCTGGCTCCCTCTAGACTTGACCCACCACATTTTTTGTTTTATGAATTTTACAAGGGGATTTTAATAGACGCTTTAGGCTATGCAAAGCATAGGCTGAAAGCAGGGCATAATGGAGCAGGCAGAGCTGCAAGGCTGCTTATCATTGCGGACAGGTCTCATAACTTTCATTAGGACTGGCAGAGGACACCAGGGCGAGCCCAGCACACAGGGACATGAGGGAATATTAACCTGTGCTCTCTAACTAACTATAATTGTTTAGCGGTGAGGCCTTGTGCAGAGCCCAGCCTCATTAACCAGGCAGCCACATCATGGCCTGGCTGATACCAGCAGCAGCGCTTGTTAACGGAGAGTTGAGAAGGACAGAGAACACAGTGAGGGTCAGGGCACGCAGCAGCGCTCCGCTGGGCTTAGCATAGCTTGAACCACTCTGACTCCAGCTGGACTGTCCTACCACAGAACCAAAGACACGCTGGAAAGTGGGTTATGAAAGGAGCATACCCATATTATCACATTTCAGCTTGTCAATTTATTCACTAAAAACACTGGAAAAAGTTAGTAGACACAAGTGGGTCATTTACAGGCAACAGACCATGAACAAATGACAATGTTGAGGCTCAGTTTCAATTGCTTCATCTGAGTTGGAATAGGATGCAAAGCACCCACCTCAGTTTAAAAAGTACAATAGTGCCAGATCAACTGTCTTAGAAACTCTGTCCCTTCTGCTTTGGTCTTGTAATTGGATGGTTCTGGTGTGCCAGATAACAGGATGTAGATTTGAATCTCTCCCTCTCTCTCTCTGTTTCTCTCTCTCTCTCTCTCTCTCTGTTTCTCTCGCTCTCTTTTCGTCTCTCAATGGTGCTCATTTGAGAGGAGTGGAATGACAGAGTCTCTTATGCAGGGTCGCTCAGATGTGACGAATGAAAAATTTAAACCC
The DNA here is from genome assembly GCA_037577295.1 of Ladigesia roloffi. NCBI lineage: Eukaryota > Metazoa > Chordata > Actinopteri > Characiformes > Alestidae > Ladigesia > Ladigesia roloffi. The sequence continues at coordinate 13,037,195 of JBBKCR010000002.1, read as the reverse complement.
ACTCGCTGACCCGTGGCCGACCCACACTGTCTATCCCATCATTAAAATACTTCCAGCTACCACTGCTTATTCCACTCACCATTATGCGAAATCTTCTAAGTGATTTTAGCGCTGACACACTCTCACCACTCTTTTTACCATCAAACTCATTTTTTCCTATAATTTCGTACAAAGGAGAAACTGAAGTTCATTTGTGATGGTTTTTCAGGGGGCTCCGGTAGAAAAATCGGCAAAGAGAGAGAGAGAGAGAGAGCGAGAGCGAGAGAGAGAGCGAGAGAGAGAGAGAGACTGTTGGATGAAATCCCTGTTGCTGCATATAAAGCTTTAGTGGACTCAGGAAGAGGCCGTCACTTCAGTGGCAGATCACTAATAACAAACACAACCACAGCACCTGGTATGAATGGCGATGGGAAACAAGGAGAGCAGCAAAATGTGCTTATTTGTTCTCTCTTTCATCTCTCCCTGTCCACAACTCATCCTGCTTCTCTACCACTGCTGAGACCTTTCTAAAACACAGGTTACTTCATCAGAAGACTAATGTTGCAATTCTAAAGCCACCTCATTTATTTTCTCTCGACATTTGCATCCCTTCTTTTTGCATGTGTATCTCTTGTGCTGATATATATATATATATATAGAGTTATATATATATATATATATATAGAGTATATAGAGTTTTTTTTTGTACTGCCGAGTAATTCTCCCCATCTGCAGCGTGTTCGAGAGAAACAAAGCAACACTAAGAGGGGAGCAGTGTGCACGGGTGTCAGGTTGTCAGTAATCTGACAGCTATGGTAACTACCCTGTAATCCAGCCGGCTGCAGCCCAGCTCCAAGCTGACACGCGAATCTCTGAGTGACAGCTGAGGGCCTGGATCAGGCTGCCCGCTACAGTCACATCCATTAAAGCAGACACGTCCAGCGCCCTGCACCCAGAGAGCAAAGAGCATCCTGCGCTGCCCTGCCTCCATCCCACCACAACCTCAGAGAGTGAGGGAGAGAGACAGAGAGAGAGGGTGGGGGGGGAGAGATCCAGAGGCCAGACTTCAGCAGTGAGAGCACACTTGCATCAGCATCCTAACCATATAGTAATGATGCTACTGGACTATGAAACACCATGATTGTTCAGCCAGATGCAGGCAGGTTATGTCTGGATATATTAGCAGTTCCTTCTCTTTCAGGGTCTGCCTCTCTCCCTCTCACTCTCCATCACTCTCTTCCCCTTTCATTCCTTCTCTACCTCCAGCTGAAGCAGCAGTGAGGGTCTCCAGGTCCCAGATGCCAGTCAAAACTGGATTCAAAATGTGTCTGCTTCAACAACATACATTCATCTAAAATGGACTGATCCATGGCAGGGAATGACCGAACAAGAGAGGAAGGGCAAAGGACTAAGAAAAAAAGGGGAAAAAGAGAAGGGAGAAAAACCCAGCTTTTATTTGTATTCCTTTCTACCACAGAAGTGATTTCGTTCATAAAGACATTTCATTTCAAAGAGGTTCTTCTCTGATATGGCCTAACACAAAATGATCTTTATTGCTACACAGTTTAGCACAGCCAGACATACATGATTGCCTCTGGAGTTTTTTGCCATGGCCATTATGAAGCCTTTGTTGCAGTGTTTAGAATTTGGGGCGATAATTTGCCCTGGCAGGTCGTGTTGTTGTAAGACATTCATTAGGATACACATCCAACACAGAGAGAGCAAATGAGAGCCAGTGGCAGTGCTTATGTTGGGAAAAGCCCCAAACCCAGCCAAAGCTGTAATGACACTCTCAACAGCCTACATAATGGATCAAGTTTACATAAATTAGCCCTCAGTGCTGCTACGCTAGCAGACAGGGAGCCTGAGCTGTTTGTGTGTGCGCGCATGTGTGTATGTGTTGTAAGCCTAATTAAAAGTACTGGAGGCTCTATTATATCTTAAAAATCTCCACTTTCTGCTTTCATTGCCTGATGCCCAGAGTCTTGCCTCTGGTTATTCTGCCAAACTGACCAACTACTACATTCATCTCCAAATTAATGCCACATACACAAACTTTTCTCCGTAGAAAACTTCGATGGTTTTCGACAACTCATGTGAGACGACTTGTTTTATGCTTGCGAGATGTTATGCATCTTGGAGATTATAATACCATGTATAATACCATGAGCAGATGAAAAAGTAGGGTGGTTTCCTCTTGGGTGCCTTAAGAATGCAGTAAATCCTTTAGTTTAGTGCCACCATCTTGCTGCTTTAAGGCAGATAAGTCATGTATGAGTCTCCTCTCTCCTCTTTCCTTCTCCTCAGCTCATGTCTCCTCTCCTCTGTTCTCTTCTCCCCAGGTGAACTCAGCAGAAGTGGCTTATTGCATCTCTCTTTACAGCAGAAAGCTCCAGGCTCCTCCATCTTCCTTACCCATGCTGAAGGCTGCAAGCAGAGGGCTGGCAGAGTGATTGACGGGGAGTTAAGTATACATTCCCTCTGTCTGAGGTGGCTAGTCAAAGTGCCACTACAGTTTACCACCAAGCCCTTAACCGAGAGAATCCATTCACTCGCACATCAGCTGATGATAACCAGCCTCACCGGGTGCTGTCAATGCAGTAAGCACACAGGTAGTACAGACCAACATGGTGCATGGTGCATTATTTTATTTTATTTGTCTATTTGGTCTTGTTGATATTTCATTTATACAGTACAGCACTTATTTTGTATATGGAGAGATCTACTACTTTCAATCATCTACAACTGGCTGGGCTATTTTTGTATGGTCAGTGATGTCCAGTTAATAGTTGATCAGGGTCGTTGGAAGCCCATGGAGTGTGCTTTGTTTTCTGTGCACATCTTCTCGGCTCCTCTGCATGCAGGCCCATAGAACCATAATGAGACAGATAATTGGGGATATTTTTTATTCAATGGCTAGTTAATTGGTTGCCACCAGTGTCTCAGAAAAGGTTAGACTTAAAGTTGCATGTCACCAATTACTATTCCAGCTGGATCTGTTCATCTGGAAATATTTATGGCAAAAAGTCAATGTTTGGGCGACAAATGACAGCAGCAGACGTGAATGCTTTACAGATTCATGCCTGATACTCTCTGTCTCTCTGCCTCTCTCTCTCTTTCTCTTTCTCTCTCTCTCTCTCTCTCTCTCTCTCTCTCTCTCTCTCTGTCTCTGTCTCTCTCATGCTTTTTCTTCCCTTTTGGTCTTTCAATTTTTTTCTCTCCATGCATAATCCTCTCTTTTTGAAAAGTGGAATCGATGTGTGCATAATCAAACACATATTGACAGCACTCATATCCCCTGTCAGTGCATAGAGAGAGAGAGAGAGAGAGAGAGAGAGAGAGAGAGAGAGAGAGAGAGAGAGAACAAGCGAGAAAGAGAGAGATACAACAGAAAAGAGGAAGAAGAAGAAAAGGGAGGATGAGAGAAAAGGCAGTGAAGGGATGAACGCATTACCATGCAGTCTGTCTGGCACATAACAAAGCCATGCATGCATGTGTGTGTGAGTGTGTTTGGCTGTGTGTGTGTGTGTGTGTGTGTGTGTGTTAACCGTGTAGATTAGGTCAAGTTTTTACCTCCTCTGAGCTCTCCGCCTGTAAATGACGAGTTTTGATGTGAAACAAGCAACATGTCAGAGGGAGTTGAGAGATGTAGGCCTCCTCTGCCATGTCTCTGTGACAGGGCTGTGAATATTTGGGCCATTAGGGGCTTATTAGCGAGTAAATGGCCAGATGGTTCAGCCATGCGCAAGAGATGGACAGAGCTGCCTGCTACTAATCAGCCCTGTCTGTAGCCCCACTGTCAAATCACACCACGCCGTAACCCATGGCAACTGAATAAAAGTTAACATTAGCAAGTCAATTTGAGCTGTAGAGGCCATAAACAGGCATGTGAAAGGCTGTATACCAAGTGAGAGCACAAAAGAGAATCAGAGCAAAGCAAGTGGCCAAATATGCTTTTAAAGATCTCAAGTATGCTTCTTTCTGCACTAACAGCGTTCTGATTTATGGATCGTGTATTGGCTCAAGTTTGACGTCCTGTAGTTAGGAGGGTTGAAGTAGTTTTCACCTAAAGCTAAAGTGCATTTAAATAAATTATACTTTGCCTTTCAGTAAACACAGATATTTTAAGATGGTAGGGAATTTCTGAGAACTGTCCTTTGCGGAGTACGTTGCAAATGGTCATTTTTAATGTAGTTGTAGTTGTATTGAATTAGGTTTCAATTCCATTCAGAGATTAATTCAGGGTCAATCTGATATACTGGTAGTATATTATTAGATATACATATTTTGACTCACTGCCAAATACATAGATTTCATTTTGGTGGGATAGAATAGGATGTTAATTATGAAATTATTAATATATATACACATATACACATTTTATACTGTGTCATTTAACCTATAGTTACTGCAGTTGTAATATAGTGCAAAGGAATTTATTGGGGCAATAGAGAAAAATCTTAATTTCTCAAAGAAATAAAAAAATGCAAAAAGAATAGGTACCAGCTACTAGTTTCAGCACTGATTAGGTATATGGCAGCTATGACTGATACACAATAGCTCTTATAAAATCACTGAACTGAGCCGTGCGTTGTTGCATGCTGCCACAGTTTCTTTCTTATTTTTATTGTTAAAATTAGAAGTGTAGTTGAGTAAAACATGTTAAGTAAAGGTTGTTTTCAAAAGGTTCCTTTTGTAAAAAAGATTTGCATCTAAGCATACTTGAATCGTTTTCTCCAGTTTCCTTACTTTAAACAAAAAAAGATGCTTGGCAGACTACCTGAACACAATGTTTTTATTCATACTTTTAGCAGATGTCAAATATTTCGGATAAATGTGACACTAATAGCTTTAAAAGTTTTCTTCAAACTTTTTAGCCTGAGTGATATAAAATATGTCCACACTTCTTCCACTCCTTTAAAGCATCCCTCACTGTTCGCCTCTTTATTAATGGATTTATTCCATCCCTCTACCGGAGGTGTTTTCATTAGTTTACCCCCCGTACATCTCCTCTCGCTCATCTCTCCATCCTCTTCACAGGAGGTAGTGAACTAAAGTTCAGACTGACGGTGTGTTTGTTTAAATGTAATTGGTGATGTGTGTATGTCTGTGTGTTGTGATGGACAATGAGAGTGAGAAGTTGAGACAGTTGTAAGTACGTGTGCGCGTGTGTGTGTGTTCCTATGTGTGTATGAACCAGCTGCATATGAATGTGGAGTAAACACACTTGGGCTCTGTAATTGTGTGTTTTGTCTGATGGCCACAGCTGGGCCTGTTTGCTACAGTAATGGATGGAGAGACAGGACACCACTTCTGATTGGTTGGAAGTCTCCTTCTTCCCTGTAATTGATCGCTGGTCTTTGCTTTAGATTCAGTGAATGGAATACTTTCATTTCAGTGAGTGAAATACAAGTTTAAAGCCTTCACTTTTAAGAAAGTGTTTTATAAATACCTCATTGGCCTACATATTGATTTACAACCTTGAGTAATTTGGAAAAATAATGTCTGAGAAATGTGTAATTAACATGCCCTATTTTCATCATTATCTTTATTTGGTGGTGGAGCAATCCGTTGATTAGATTAACCTAACATAAATTACATTGACTTTCCAATGTTGGCGTAATGTTGCTTATTATAAATAACTGTGCATTTGAATAATTTATGCACGTAGATGGTGTTTTAGCCCGTTTCTTCCTCTCAGCAGCAGCTTCAGCTCAAAGACATAAATAAAGTGTGCGTTGTGTAGGGGGAAACAGTAGGATGCCATGTTATTGCCCCAGCCCCCATTACACTGAATACAGTGCATTGTTATTATTTGTCATCATATGCTAATTATGCATCATTAATGTGAGGCCTTAATGGCCTCTGGAGTGTGTGTGTGTGTGTGTGTGTGTGTGTGTGTGTGTGTGTTTGTGTGTGTGTAAATGTGTGTGTGTGCTAAACTGAGGGGGTTGTGCTCAGAGTAATACAGTCTACAGGGAGAGAGAGTAGTACATGCTAATGAAGCAGAGATGTTTTATCTTACAGATTAAAAGCCAAGGAGATCACAACCCTCAAAATAGGCCCTCTGACATCTGTAATTGGTGAAGACAATGAGCTTTTGTACTATTATAAGGAAAGTGTGGGCTCATTTCTGTACCCTGCGTGTGTCCATCTGCATGCATGTTTTTAGTTAATAAATGTGGTATGCTCTGAAGTGAAATTGGAGGTGGCCATTCTGTAATACGTGAGCACATGACAGCATACATTATGAATAGCAGTGAGCAGGTACAGTACCTTGCTCAAGGGTATCTCAGAGTTGCTTAGCATTCTTGGGAATCAAACCCATGACTTCTGCAGGGTAAATGCCCTATCCACTAGGCACCAGCAGGTATTTTTATCTATAAAACTAAAGTTATTTGCCTCTGCAGGGCATTCGTGTTTCATCCAGAGCAATATAACAGCAGCAAAGGGGATCCAACTCCATATGCATCTCATTGCATCTCTCTTTGTATCTGAATGCAGTGTCATTAAATTACCTGCTGGAGTAATGACCATTACTTTTGTCAATATAATGTATGTTGACTTGTCCGCAATGTATGTTGTATCGTCCATCATAAGAAATTAGACATAAGATTATTTGGAAATCAAGAATATCATGGGGAGTCTGTCTTCTCTTTGGTGCTGTACTTTTCTGGGAAGACTTTACACAATGGTTGAAACTTAGCTGTGAGGATTTGATCGTGTCCAGCCATAACAGTATTTAATGACAAAAGTTCTGGAACATGGGGGATAGAAACATTATAGCAGCTGCAAAGGGAGACCTTTAGTTTAATGGTCTTATAATGTAGACAAAAAGTAATGGGATGCCTGACCCCCATGAAAACCAGTCGAGATGGTTTTCAAAAATGAAACTTTTCAAAAATCTCCATTAGCGCGCAGAAAAATTACTGTCGGCATTACGTAAATAATAACCTGATAATAATGCCCTACTTTTTAGTAATGTTGGATCATTTACATTGGTTCATTTATCATAAAGTTCCAGTTTAGTTTTCAGTTTTACCTAGAGGGTGGCATTGCTTACTATGCTAGGTTTTCGATGTGAAAATCTTTCATTATGAATGGGCCAACTGCAAAGATACAAAATTAATAAGAATAAAATAAAATATTTTTTACATTCATTTAAATGTAAACATTTCTCCATCAGTTTACCATGTTTTGTATTACCATGTGTGTGTGTGGTTGTGTGTCTGTTTTTGTGTGTGTGTGTCTGTGTGTGAGTGTGCATGTGTTCTTACGTGCACACGTGTATGTTTGCAAAGGCACACTAGGTTGTAGAGGCTAAAATGCCCTCTTTATTGAATTCCCATATTGCAGTGGCGGTGTTATGTGGTTTTGCCTGAGAGAGAAAGAGAGAGAGAGAGGGTGAGAGATATTCGAGCCTTTCTGCTCTCTGTGCTCTGAGGAACAGGGAGTTGCCAGCTGGTCCTGCATACCTCTGTGTTTGACCCATGCCTCAGAGCACTTGTGTGTGTGTGTGTGTGTGTGTGTGTGTGTGTGAGTGTGTGTGTGTGTGTGTGTGTGTGTGTCATGTGACCAGAGACAC
>JBBKCR010000002.1:12973356-12983417 GCA_037577295.1 Ladigesia roloffi | reverse complement strand
CTCTCTCTCTCTCTCTCTCTCTCTCTCTCTCTCTCTCTCTCTCTCTCTCTCTCTCTCTCTCTCTCTCTCTCTCCATACCCTGCTCTGTTTTAAATAAATTCACAAACTGAGAATATTAAAGTGCTGGGACTGAGGTTTTGTTGATTTTGCCAAAATGAAGGTTGCAGTTCCCATCCACCCCCTACACTAACTGCCCTACCAAAAAACAACATTAAAAAATCTATAGTTGTCCAAAAAAATTATCTAAAGTATTGGACACTCCTTAGTGGGTGTACCAGTTCTAATTAAGGCACTGCATGCTAATGCCAGGTCAGAAAAATGGAAATGTTTCATGATAGTTACATTTGAGTGGCTCAAGTCACTTCAAAAAGACCAGTCCCAATTTTTGTGAATACACTATATTGTGCCTCTTTAAATGTATAAGCCTGTAGGGTAACAGACTGCAAATATGTTACATACATCTTATAAATGGAATGTATCTGTAGTTAATGTATTGTATTGTATTTGATGAGTTAGAAAACTCTAGTAAATGTGTGGAAACAGAATGCAGCAGAAGGAGGATTCATTCTTTAGCAGTAAAACAATTTTGTGCATATAAAAGGCAGAGCAGACTGTGCAGCTTCAGAGTGGGCGTGCCATAACATATGCCCATACCTGTCCATACTGTATCAGACACCACACTGCCAAAAACCAAAACAATTAATTCGCTTTACTAACTTACAGCAGATTGAACCATCTGTGGGAAAAATAAATAAAGTTTGGCGAGGGCTAGAAGCAAGAGGAGGCGGGGTAGAGAGAGGGGATGAGAGAGGGAGAGAGAGAGGGGGAGAGAGAGGGAGAAAGAGAGGGAGAGGGTCCCTAGGCCCCAGCTCCTTCTGATCAGCCTCTCGTCAGTTCTCTCGATGCCCTCCACTATCTCGGGCTTTAATAATTCATGCTGTGCTGATGCCGGGTGTTTATTTTTAGTGATGAGAAGATTGATGAGCCGTTCATATCACTCTTAACCACCAGCTAATGAACTAATTAGCAGGTCTAAATGAAGCCGCACATTGGATAACACAGCAGCACCAGCAGCCATAGTAGTGTGTATCTGCAGCAGTACTTTGCACTCCATAACAGGAGCCAGGATAAAAACACACACACACACACACGCGTCATTTTTTAGGTGTTGGACTCTTCCCAGTGAGAGATTAAAGTCTAGCACTATATATAAAAACATGTGTATGTATAAAATCATGTGGAGTCTAAATTAATTTGAGCTTAACCTGGATAATGGAGTTTTTACATTCACTCATTCATACATTTTCAGCAAATTCTTATTCCTCAGTAGAGTAACAGGTATTCTGAGCCTATCCCAGGGTCCATGGGCGCAAGGCAAGGACTCATCCTGGGTGAGGCAAATGGTGGATAAATAATTTACAAATATTTGCATATAAAATAGATTGATGTGATATTTAAACATCATTACAGTTTCAACATGTGACAATCACTTCCTAGCCCATAACCAACATTATTAGAAATTATATTCAAAAACAGCCAGTTTCAAATGTTGTATTTCTGTTATGTCAGAAAAAAATAAACCTAACTGCAGATCACTATTTCATCCAATAGCAGTTTAGTTCAGTCAATCGCTGCAATTTTAAGGACCATTTCAGACCAGTTTTATTTTATAGTAAGTGAACTTCAATGGAAAAACTGTGTAGGATGTGGCCTTTTAATATTTCTAAGATTTTATTTGACTTAAATAATACAAAAACTGCTAAAAGTGTGTGACGATTGCTTATACCTTTTTTTGGTGATAAATTGAGGAGGAAGGGGGAGGAGAAAACTGTATGACAGATTGATGACAGGATGAGTGAGAACAGGTGAGTGAACTCCAGTGTCCTCTCTTGCCCTGAACATGTGCACAACAGTGAACAGAACATTTATCAGATCGCTGTCTCCAGCTCATTTCTTTTCTTCGACCAAGCATGAGCGGGGTTTCTCCTCCTCAGCACCTCATCTCCTCCTAAATAACCCGAAACCAGTAGCCTACCGTCAGACCTCTGCCTTTGGCTGACTTTGACCTGCTGCTCTGCTGGGTGAAAGGTCACATGTCCTTGTTTCAAAGAGCTGATTGGGCCATGTTCTAATTACTGGTTTACCATTGACATAACACCTTCCTCTTTCTTTTTCCTCCCTCTCGTGTACAGCACTCATATTGATAGTCTTGCACACATCATTTTGCCTTCTCCCGTTCGCTGATTGCCTGTAGAGGCTGGGGTAACGAGATGTCAGCCCACTGTGAATTCTAATTTAGCGCAGGCCAGTTCTTGCTAGGTACTTGTACCATCCTACGGGTCCTCAGCCGGGAGAGAGAGTCCTTGCAGCAGCTTCACCACAGCGCCTCTGCTGATTATGACTGAATTACCTTGTTTTCTCCTCATTCCAGCTGGTTTTAGCACTCTGACACCAACATTAGAAGCAGAATCCCACATGGCTACTGCAACCTAAAAGTTAATAATCCTTTTAATTAATGGTTAAAGCCAATATTGAGCACAAAGTATGAAGGATTACAGCCTAAATGAGCAGCATTAATTAGGCTACACTTTAAGTGTTGATTTGAGAACCGTGGCACTGTGATGAGTCATAAAAAGCAGAGAGCCGTTAGGGGAGAGGTTGCAGAAATGTTAGTTTGTGCATTTACAGCGCTGTTGTGTGTGCATCAGGGGTAGATTTGAAATGGGTGGTCTCCATGGAGTGAGCCCCTCCAGCTGGTCTTGCACGAACTTGCTATGTGCATGTGCAATTCGATCACTCCATCCACGCTATCTGCATTCATAGAGCAGCCTTATCAATAAACACACCCTCAACAATTAGCCAACTCTGAGGGGGAACAAAACCATGAGCCAAGGAATAAATGCCAGACGTACACTTTAATCACTGACGCTGTTAATCAATGAAATGCCTTCATATATTTTAATTAAAGTTTTATTGGAGGAAATGTGTTGGGATATTCATTCAATGCTGATTTTCCATTAATGGCGACTGGAGGGTTTGGGGAATGGCAGTGGCAGATGCTGCTGGTCAGTCACGCTGGGCTTTCTCGCGTCTGTAATTGCATTTTCTCACCTACAGAGGGTGGTGGAGGAACCCCCGTTAAAGGCAAGGCTCTGCCTAACAATTATTGCCGAGCAAATTACCAGGTAGGCAATATATAAGCTGTCAGGAGAGGTTAGCAAGAAAAGTGTAAGGAAATGGACCATTCAGCCATTCATCATGGCTATACTTGCTGGGCCCAAATTGAAAAAACGTCATTCTATCTGCTGGAATTAGAGAATGTTACAGCTTAGCTCATCACTGTGAGCTGAAAATGAGGGGGGGAAACAGTGTAATGAATACTATTTTTCCTCTTCTGAGTACCAATCTGTCAAAGATCAAATTACAAATCTAAATGTACATTTCTACTGCATGGTCCACTGCAATTATATACATGTGCAGCACATGGACCTTTACTGTAAAAAAATACTGCTGAAGAATCTCTCAATGGCCTCCCAGTGTATCACTAGAAAACAGTTGTGTACTCACATGAGAGCTGTACCCCACCATCTGCTTGATTCTCTGCATGATGCACACATGCGTACGCTACCGCTCACTGACATTTTTTTAGACGATCGCATGCACACTTAAATACAGGTGCGACCCGTAAAACAAAAACACATGCAATATATTCAGATACACACATTGGTTCACATTTAGCAACATGGTGTCTGATTCATGTTATCCTTTCTCAGTCACTTCTGTTGCTTTGGTTTTTGTGCATATTAAACTTTGAACTGCAAGTACTAGAACTGATTCTTTCATTGCCAACTTGTACATCATCATTCCGAGAGCCAACTTGTACTATAGTCAACAAATTGGAAACATTCTCCAGCTTTACTAAAAGTTGCTATGTTTTTAAATGATGAATATAACCAGTAGGTCTGACTCCATACTCCATGTCTATTTCATAACCAGGCTTGATGGTAAAGACAAATTATATCCAGCTTAATATAAAACAGCTATAATTAATGTGCCTTCGGTATGCACTGTTAAAGCTTACAAAAAAGATAACTTACAGCCTTGAAACTGAGCTATTTAACTTTTAAACATTTTTTAAAACTGTTTATCTATTTTATTATATCTTAGTGTTTTATTTCAGACACTAAGTATCCTGTAAAAACAGCCACATTTTATACCAGATTTAATTCATAAACATAACATGTAAATGCATGTGAATGTTTGGCTATTATATATGTACTAAATTTAAGAAATCTTATTTTAAATTATAATTAAAAGTAGCCTGTGGCCTAAGACTGCTCGTTATGTTGGCCTTGCTTTGAAGCCTCTTCTCTGGCTGCAGGTGCAGGAGACTGAACCCCTGTAATACACCTGGTGTGTGTCTTTCTACTGGGGCAAGATTTCTTATTTTAATTTAAATTACACACTGTGTTTAAAGTAGCCTGTGGTTTAAGGTTGCTCCCCCACCTCCTGTATAAGGTCTCAGTCATGTTGGCTTTGGTTGGAACCCTCGTTGCCGACTGCAAGAGCATGAACCCCTGAAATTTCACACTTACATTTGCCTGGTTTCGGCCGTTGCCTCTGTCGCAGGAGTCGTTTTATGGTTGTTTTCTCGTGGATCGGCCCATTTTGTCGTTTAATGGCGGCTTAGAATTTTGGTGCTGAAATGGCGCCCGGGGGAGCAGCGCGCGAGCGGCTGAATCTGCCCACCTATTAAGGACCCTCCGTTCAATTAGAATGCATGGAAACCTGACGCGCCATAACTCACCGCGCCACTTGCACACATAAAGCATGTCTGGAGCTCAGGCACTGCACTAAAAACGCTGAGCCCAATCTGATGAGCGCTTTTATTGAGAGCTAATTACAATCTTGATGGGGTTTTTTGGTTTGGGGAAAGCAAAGCTGGAGCAGTGTGGCAATAGGAGTGTGGTGAAATCATAGAATCTGGTCAGCATGGCGTATGTGAATGGATGTGGAGAGAGTAAGAAAGCACTGAGGAGAGCAGCCACCCCACTCTCTCTTCTCTCTCTCTCTCTCTCTCTCTCTCTCTCTCTCTCTCTTCTGCTCTCACTCTTTCTCTTTCTGTCTTTCTCTCTCTCCTTTCTCTCTTTCTCTCGCCCCCCCCCCTTTCTCTCTGCAGCCATCAATTAGGCCGCGTCTCAGGCCAGCACTTCCATATTTCCATGTCTAATAAATTATGCTGCATATCAGAAATGGCTCGGATACCTATTTAAAAAAACAGGATTGTGTCGAGGCAGGCCGTAAATATGAAATATGAAAGGCAACAAATTGAGACAGTCAATAAAGTGAGAGATTTGTTATAGGGCTAAATGCTACGTGGGGAAAGGTGATGCTTACCATCAGGAATTATGATGATAGAAATGGACTGTGATTGGTGTTTAATTTCTCGCTCTTGTACAGGCCTGGAAAACAGCAGGCAGGTTCTATTTACTGTATGATTAATAACAACCCAACTGCGCCTCGGTGAAATGAAGGCATTACTTCTAATTTGACTGTTATTGTAAAAATCACCTTTTTCCTACATTCAGATTGGATTCATTTATTTCGTATTATTGCTTAAACGCTCCCTCCTGGTTTTAATTTAAAAAGCAAAAAATTGTCTCCTCACCTTTTCCCCCATTTTTTATCCACAGCGCATTGTGACTGTGGCGGTGCTCCTTGTTGTTCAGAATACATTCTGAATCACCTCATTAATTTGCCACAGTCTCTTAGTTTATCTAATTATTGCTGTGCTCTGCGTTTTCTTGAAACCTTGTTTTGGTTTTTTTTTTATCGGTGTAATATCCTCGCCTCTCTTTGTTTTGACCTCCCAACGGTTTCTGGCCTCCCACATTTTTAATTGCTCGTTACATAAATCTGTCCCAAAAGCCTGGAATAAAGACTTTTATAGGCCACTCACATGAGTCCATGAAAGGCTCATGCACTGACATTGACACAGTCCAGACCAGGTCCATTTGTTTGGAATTAGTGAGACCATTCCCCGGCCCGCATGAATGTGTGTGAGTGGCCTCCAGAACAGGTAGTCGATCACGGAGAGAAGGATTGTCTCTGCTGGTGGCCGATCTGGAGGCTTTTAGCAGGTGAGGCCTACCGCAGCGATTGGCAAAGCGTTGTCAGGCCTTCTCACGCACAGGGGTCACGAGGGGTCACTCACACTGCAGGTCCTGACACCATGACAGATTAAGGGGATAGGGCTCAGCTGATGTGTGTGTGCCGAGGAAGTCCAACAGACTCTGCATTAGCTCCCACTTCTACCCAGTACAGTGTATGTGTGTGTGCATGTGTGTGTGACAAACTCATAAAGCTCCATGATGGATTCAGACAGAGGCATGCCAGATTGGCTCAGAGTGTGGGAGGAGTGGGGCCAGATCAAGTAGGTTTCCGTAGCAACTGCTGCCACGGCCCCCATTTTACACAGTGGTTTAGTGGCAAGACAGACCTGCACCTTTCCACTTAGCACCTCGGGTTGTCTATGCATGTGTGTGTGTGTGTGTGTGTGTGTGTGTTCATGTGGCCCTATGTGTGTGAAAGAAGGTTTATTATGTGATTTTTACTTTACCTTATGATATAAAATTTAAATCTTAAGAACTCCCCCCACATAACAGTTGTAAGTATTTGTTTGTCATGTCCATTTAATAGATTTTCCACACTCTAGGATGTTTAATTCTGTGTCTGTTACATGTGTGTGTTGCCTCCCAGGCTCATTGCCCTCAGGGTCAGCCTTTATAGAAGGCCTGTGTTCCTCATAATTTGTTTATGAGCCTGTCAAAGTCAACACTCACTTCATTTTCAGGATAATAGCGCTCGGACGAGTGGTGGCTAAATGACTTTTTTACCGGTCTCTTGGCTGGGTCATTCTGATTGGTTTCATTAGTGTTGATCAGAGTAAAACCTCTCTGCTGATTGTTTTGAACCACACTGTCAGCAAATAGGTCTGCTCCACAGAGTCATTTGCTGGGTTATTTTCGGCGGGACATTTCAATTGTTTTGAATTAGTGATACAGGATTTTTGTCGCTTTTGATTTTTTTCAGACTGCTCATGTGTTTATTCATAAAGTGTCAGCTCAGAGGGGCCAGCGCTTTTGCAGAGACACCCGGAGCAGTCTGGCTGCGTTTGGCTTGGCTCATATCTGGGGAGAGAAAATTAATGCGTATTAATGGAGCCTATAAAGGCGACTAATTGAGCATTCCGGAACTCGCTGAGTTGGGCATCTGCTACTGACATTCTACAGCACTGGGCCTGCAGCTCTCTCTCTCTCTCTCTCCTCTTTCTTTTTCCCTCTCTCTCTTTCTCGCTCACTTTCCTCTCTCTCTTCTCTCCCACCCCCTCTCTTTTCCCCTCTTTTCTCTCTTGCCCCTCTCTCTTTTCTCTCTCTCGGCCCTCTCTCTTTTCTCCATCTCACCTCTCTCTCTGCTCTCTCTCCCTGTCTCTTTATTTTCTCCCTCTTTCTCTTGTGCTCTCTCTCTCTCTCTCCTTCTTTTTCCTTCGCTCCCTCTCTCCCATTATGGCACGTGGTCAGGCCGTTAAAAACACGAGGGGCAGACAGGGTCGTTACTGAGACAGCCATGTTAATGACACCTGATCTTTCAAACGAGCCCTCAGAGCCAACAGTGACTGATCTTCACTCTGTGAGGCCGCTCTGCTCTTTAAGTGGCTGCAAATAGAGGTTCAGAAAGGATGAGAGTGTGCTCCACACCATATGTGTAATCATATCAGATGTGTTCTGTTTGAATACTCCTGCGGTCTCCGAGAGGCTTCACAGTAATGCAGAGACAGACAGACAGTCTGCATGCTAGCATGTGCGGTGCAGCTTTGCTGAACATTCCTATTACACGTCTTGCCTGTCTGTCTCCCTTGTCTCCCCAGATGTCTGCTGAAAACACATGTCTGAGTGTGTGCAGGGAGGGCTGTGTCTGTGTGTGGGTGCATGCGTATTTGCGTCTGTCGTCTGTGTGCAATCGTACATCCCACCACGAAAACAGAAAGGTCACATGTCCTCCATTATGGAGACGTTTTTAATCAGCCAACGCTGCCACTGATTAAACAGCTCGAAGCGCCCGAAGTGTAAATCCAGCTGACCTTGGGGACAAGAGAGGAGCCGCACATCTGTAAACCAATCATCGCTCGGCTACCCCTGTCATCCACGCTCCTGCACCCATACACAGCTAACACACTACCACAAAACTGCCACTCTGGATGCAAAGATACACAAACACAGAAAGGGGAGAGAGAGGGGGACAGTGTTTTTTAGCTTCTGAGAGTCCAGGCCTGGTCTACTCTTCATTTTTCACCCTGCAGCCCATTTGATTTCAATCACACCTAATAGAAAAAAACATGGAAGGTGGTGAAATTTTCCGCATATTATGCTTACACAAACACACACCCATATACTCTCTCTCACACACACAGACGATATCTCTACCCTCTGGGTTATGTTCTCTTTTCACCTACCCAAGGAATATTATGAATTTATCACATCGATCGGCTTGATGATTCACTTGGTGATATTGCTATTATTATGCCTGAATATTTCTAGTTTGCAGTTAAAGACACATTTTATAGCCCCTGAGGGGCTGCTTTATGTCGATATGTGAGAATAGGCTCTCTCCGCAGCCTCCACACTCCACCCAGACTCAGAGGGTTGAAGACCCATTTAGAGGAGGAGTGGAGTGTCTGGTATAGAGAATCCACTTCACACAGGTAGATTACTGTGATTTATAACACTTTGCATTATAGAAAACCATAAATACATTAATGTGCAAACAGGCAGAGGGAGGATTTGTTGCCGAGCTGCAGACTGTTGTATTCCTTACACATTGGGAATAATGCCAGTGCTAGAGGTGGATGAAGATGTAGAAAGCATTTTACAGCTCATTTTAGCTTAGGCTGAAATTTATGTGGAGTGCATCCAGGCGCAATATGTGAACATGACCTTTTGGCCTTTGTTTTATTTTTTTGTCATAAACATACGTCAGGTGGACTGTGTATCTCATGGCTGCACTGGCACTTTGGTGCAGTTTTGCAGCTTTCTCTCTCTTTCTCCGACTTACAAAGGCCAAATCACTAGAGAGCTGCAGTGATGTGAGAGAATGCCTAATAATCTCCCATTAACAGCACACTAAGTGGTAAAGGTACACAAAGTTTTCCAGCATAGAAAATCCATTTTGTTGCATCAGCAAAGGTTGAAGCAAAAAGATGTAGGTTTTGTTTGAAAATAGTGACAACACTCACTTGATTTCATCCCCAAGACATGGGCAAGCACAATTCCACATTCTGTCACATTTATTTGCATGCGGTTTGCAGGTTACATTTTGCATAATAAAGCACTAAATAATTTTCACCTCTTGGAGTCAGGATTGTTTGTATGCCATTGGATCTTATAGGCGCCTGTTTGATAGAAAGTGGAGGGAGAACTATAATTCTGCCCATCTCAGCATTCTCATGCATTTCTTGCTCTCTCACACATTCTCTCTCTCTCTTTCTCTCTCTCGCCGAGAGCACAGATCAGTGCTCTTATAGATCGGCCCGCAAAATCAATGCTGTGAATACTAATGACCTTTAAATCTCTGAATGCCCACAAACAAAGCAGGAACATGTCCATTTCGTCCAGCAGCCAGAGAGCAGAGCCGGCTGCTATTTTATAGAAGTTGCACTGACACACACTAATGCAGCCCAGCTGGGCAATCCAAAGCCTAATCTCACCCATTATTAGAGAACTGGTAAATTTGCTCTCTGTGTGAAAAGGTATTTCCATGTCATTACATTAAAACAGAGCAACATAATACTAATTGAATACTAATAGAATAGAACTAAAGAACTAATAGTAAAGAACTAAAATTTCTAATAGATCAGAGAATCTTTCAGTAATAATGTTAGTAACAGTGTTCTGTTAGTTAATGAGGCCTACCTGTGCACTGCTGTGCTTGCTTATGTGTGTGTGTGTGTGTGTGTGTGTGTGTGTGTGTGTGTGTGTGTGTGTGTGTGTGTGTGTGTGTGTGTG
>JBBKCR010000002.1:12931647-12956512 GCA_037577295.1 Ladigesia roloffi | reverse complement strand
CTCTCTCTCTCTCTCTCTCTCTCTCTCTCTCTCTCTCTCTCTCTCTCTCCCACTCTCTCTCTTTCTCTTTCTCTCTCTCTCCCCCCCTCTCACTCCATGAGTCGTTCTAGGAGAATAATGTTTCTCGGGCAGGGAGGGAGTTCTGGAGGTTGTTATACCATAAACTAATTTGCTAGATAGATTGGTCTGGCAAAGGTAGCTGTTAAAAGAATGTTCTCCTCTTGTTTTTCCATGTAAATGAGTCTCTCCTCTCTCTCTTCGCCCTCAGTTGCCTTGTTCACCTGCTGTGGGTGCATTTGTTACCTGATGCCTTTGACTTTTTTTGGGCACCATTGTTGCTTACTTCTTCCCGTTCTTTTTCAGCGTGATACTGTGATATATATTGTGTGCTGGGAGTGAATGGCTATAAGAAGACAGACATGTCCCAGTATGTTTTTGTGGTTTGTGCACATGGGGTGTCACTCTGCATGTGAGTGTTGACATTATTGTTAGGCAGCTGTGGGGAAAGTCTGACAGGCTCAGTGGGAGGCAGAGTTAGGAAAGGGGTGCTTAGCGCTGAGGTCGCTATGCTGTGCGCTCTACGGCTTGCCCGGGAGAGAGATATTTCCCTGACAGGAGAGAATCACAGCCGTCTTGGGGGAATAGGAAATTAGCTACGACAGCTATTACTCCTCTGGAACAAGATGCTGGGAAGCATCTGTTTTTAGTGGTGATGAATATGTTGTTTTAATCCTTGCCTCTCCCTTTCTCTAGAAGTTAATTATTCTAATCTCCTGTACCTGTCTCTCTCTAATGCGGTTTAGCCCCCTGACTTATGAAGAATTCCGTTAGAGCAGCAGTTTTGGTAAAAGAGAAAGAAAGACAAGCAGCAGTAGACAACAGAAAGACAAGCAGCATTTTGCTTTTGCTTGATATGTAGTGCTCTGTGTGAGTGAAAGGCCTCCCAGTTGCTATGAAGCTTGCTCCATAATTAGAGAATGTGCCAAAGTAATATTGCATAGCAAGTGAACTAGAAGTTCACAAAGTACTGATGGCATTACCGTTACCGTGGCAATGGAACTTGATTTGTAAGAAAGTTTAGTGTAGTTTTGAGCTTCATTCTGAGTTGAGGTGTTGTCGCACCTGACAGTCAAGTTTTACTTTTCAGAAGAATGAGAGTCATATTAGATGGCCGGTTAATTGGAGCATTAATTTGTGTCCTCATCTGTTCAGAAATTATTTGATTTTGTTTAAAACCGATTTAAAGGTCAATTGGGTTCAGTGGTTTATATGGGCAAAATTGTATGATTGAAAATAGGCCAGAGATTGGTGTCTTCACCTCTTTTGATTAAGCTGTCCTGTTCCTGTCATCTTTATTTAGAAGCTGAAAGCAGCCCTCAGTCAAACGCTCCCTCAGGTAACCAATGGAGAAGCAGGGGACATTCAGAGCAGAGCAGCCACCCAGACGCCATCACCTGCTCCACCTCCAGCAGAGGAGACACGCCCACAGTCACTACAACAGCCAGCCACGTCGACCACAGAAACACCGGTGCGCATTACAGTTTTGTGTATGTGTGTGTGCATTTCAAAGAAGTGGCTAGCGTGCCACCAAGGCTAGCATAACTAAGCCACATTGTACTGGCACAGTCAAATTAATGTGATTAATTAATGACAGTGCTAATTCTGTCATGTGTCTTGCACATGGAATTGAGATTCATCTTATGTTTAACATTTGTGTATGTTTGCATTTGTAAACTTAATTTTAGATATTTGTTTGGATATTATGTACAGGCATCCCCGGCCCCTCCTGCTCAGCACACACCCAGTACAGGTGGGCGAAGGCGGCGGTCAACCACTGAAGACCCAGATGAGAAGAGACGAAAGTTTCTGGAGAGGAATAGAGCGGCAGCTTCACGCTGCAGACAAAAGAGGAAAGTGTGGGTACAGAGTCTGGAGAAGAAAGCTGAAGACCTGAGCTCTATGAACGGACAGCTACAGGTACACACACCATAAACACAAACAATCAAGCTGCTACAGTTATGCAGTGTTACATACGTGGGTATTGAAGCTGAGCAACATCTTATATAGTGAAGGTTATAATAATCAATGTCTTTGTGTAAATCAACAAAGAGTATACAGCCAATTTAATTATGAAACACTTTTCAGAATAAAGTATTATTTTGTGATTGTGAGATTTTCTTGTGGCAATGGCCTCATATGAAATGTTAAGGCAGTAATTGATAAACTTTTAAGGAAACGTTATTCAGCCCTAGTACAAAACACAGACTATATTAAATAACGTTTTTGTATATATATTTATGTCTATATATTTATGTCTATATATTTTTCTGCTTGTTGGCCTATAAGTCTACTGCTGTTAGGATGAAATATTAGATGGTAAAATGCTGTAGATTGTAGATTACTAATCACTACACAAAGGGTTCTCAATCTCAGCTCTGGTGACATCAGACCATGCACATTCCTGTGCTCTGTTCCTGTTGCATTTGTAATACAGTTCATGAACTAATTAAAAACTTATTTTGTGGGCTGGATCAGGGGTTCAGAGTAATAAAATAAATGTGTATAACATGACGTCACCAGTACTGGGACTGGTGACCCCTGCATGCCACATTTCCACTTGTTTGTAGGTGAGTGGCTTATTGAACCCCTTTATGCTAAATTTAGTATAAACCTACAATGAAAGTGGATTACTGATTGCTTTTATTTAGAAAAATTCACATTAAAACATGTGAACGTGTAAATGCTGTTTTTTCCCCTAGACACAAGTAATTGGGAGCAAACTAATAATGTCTTAGCACTAAAACAACATAAGAAATTAATTAACTATTACCAATCGGAGTTAATTCCCTTGTGTGGGCAGAAGTCTGTGAAAAAACAAAGGCAGACATGTTAACAACAACAAAACAAAGTTAGAATGAAATATTAAAAATCCACAATTATATTTACTATTTAATTAGACAAATCAGGAGTAATTTGTCTAATTAACAACAACTGGACAATCAACTTCACTGGCTGCAATATACTACATGACTGTGCAAGTAACTTGTGCAATGACTATTTATTATTGCACATGACTGTGAAAGTAACCCAAGCAATAATTATTTATTTTTCTTATCCCACTAGTGTTGCTTTCATCAACATAAATCATGACGAAATATCATTGCCAACAAACATTTATCACATGACAAAAACAAGATGAGACACAG
Source organism: Ladigesia roloffi (assembly GCA_037577295.1). Lineage (NCBI taxonomy): Eukaryota > Metazoa > Chordata > Actinopteri > Characiformes > Alestidae > Ladigesia > Ladigesia roloffi. Next base: position 12,953,306 of record JBBKCR010000002.1, on the reverse strand, counting down.
CATAAATGCTGGTCATGTGACGATAACGAAATGAAATATAAAACATAATATCGCTGAGGAATAAGAGTGAGACTAAATGTGGTTTACAAAATAAAAACTATGTTTAAATATCTCTTCATTTTCATTGACTTAAACGAGACGAGTTGTTATTTCCTGTACTATATGGAGAGACGGAAAAAAGTACTGGGAGGCTTGCCCTTAGAGTTGAACAGTGTTATGTCCCAATACTTCTGTACATTGAGTGGCACTGTAAATTAGATCTATGTATTGTGGACAAAAATAGTAGGGCCATTAAAGTGCCATGGACAGAGAAATCAAACACACACACACACACACAGGCTATATTTATTGTGAAGGCTATATTTGTTCAGGAATAAACAAATATATTCAGGCCTGTTCATGCCAAAACAATGAATGTAAAGACTTTTCCTAGTTTTACAAATGTGGGTTTTATGGCAATCAATTCTAATCAGAGTGTTTTCCATGTCTGGAATAGATGGACAATATTCTTGAGTCTGTAAGGTAACAATAATATAATAGTAAGATGACCTTGCTTGAATTTTGAAGTAGGTTTGACCAAAGGAACATTTTGATTTTGTCGATTCTGCTCAGTACATGTACTGTATTGATTGGGTTAAACATAATTGTATTGCTAAAAAAGAGACTAAAATACAACTTTCATTGGTTAAAACTTAACTAAAAGAGTCAGAATTTTAGTCCACTGAAACTTGACTAGACTAAATAAGTTTGGGTGTGACTAAGAATATTATAAAGTAAAATGACAGCTTGACACAAAGAACCTCGAGAAGATACCTCTGGAAAAAAGTTTTAACCCATCTATCTATCCCTTATCTGACACTTTCACACTCTGCTTTTGATTGCTGAAAATCCATTCAGTGTATAGTTCTTGTGCCATCTTTTGAAAAACCCACACATAGTGTTAAGTTTATTGGGAGGACCCTTAATCTGATAAATAATTTTTAGATTGTATTGAGTTTTTTCATCTTTAAAAAGTTGTTCATACAAATCCAGCTCTTTTACAAAAATAATTCTTATGGGGAACCAAAATAGTTGTAAGTCATAACACTTTTGGTTCTTCTTTTTAACAGTACGATATATTCAGGTGCTTTGTTTAAATTAAGGCTTTTTTTTTCTTGACAGAGTGATGAAATCATTAATGATGATTAAGAAGTGTTTTGTTATGACAGCTATGGGGTGGGTGTGGGTGTGGGTGTGGGTGTGGGTGGGTGGATGGAGGCTCCTGCATTGATACATCCCTGTCAATAAAGATATTTCCTCCAGATGTCATAGGCACACAAGCGTGTCGTCTCTTCTGTCTGCACGTTTAAGCGCTGGCCCTGGAACTCTCCCAGGGAAACCCGTCTCTTTGAACCGCCATTTTGCGGCAGGCAATTAGGATCCGCCACTGACAAGTTCGAAACAGTTCACGTAACTGTTGTCTCTGCTGATAGGGACAGGCTAGGCTATGAGGCGACGCGTTCCAGACAATTTAATGAGATGTGCCGCTGTTTATTTGCGTGCTGTCTGTTCTGTTTGTCCGTTATAGGGTGGGGGCTCCTTGAGAGGAGGGGGGAGGAGGAGAACTGATTAGTTTGTGATGGAGAGACAGGCGGGGGGTGCTGATGAGATTGTTGTAACACTGCTTAGGGTTAAATGAGCAAAGGAATGAACATAGGCAGATGAAGGTGGGGGAGGGAAGCAGAAAGAGAGATGCAAGCAGAGTGGAGTATTAGGACAATGAATGTTAACTGTTGTGATATACAGAGAAACCTGTCCTTAAACTAAATGCAGATCATCAGTGTGTTTTTATATGCGATTCGTTAATCAGTGCCATCAGGGTGTTGTAATGGCCCCTTTGGTTCTGCTGGTCTACACACAGAGCTCTAATGATGTACCATTACTTCAGCATCATCCTTAACGGGCTCTTTAACAAGATGTCAGGGCCAGTCAACCCTCACGCTCAACTGTTCCAGCCTGCAGAAAAGCAACTCACACGCTGGACGTGCTGCGTCTTAATGCCTGATCTTTGACAGCATGCGGCCCTGGCTCAGCTGAACAAATGGAGCATCAAGCATTTAATTCTTCACTCAGGTCCGGGTGATTTAGAAAGTGTTCCTGTAGACATACAATGTTTAACTTTTATCTGAACAGCTTAAACATAGAACATGCCACCTGTTTCAAGTACAGTTCTACAGCTCAGTTGTTGCTTTGCACAAACCGCATGTTTCTCTGTGGAATTCCTCCACTTTCCTTCGATAACCATGCACTTCCTGAGGCATTGCTGCCTATATTTAGTCGGTAATTATCTGCCTGATTCAGAGCTGAGCTTCAGCCCACCCATACTGACAGCGTAATTGTACTGTGTGAAAGGTTACAAGGATCCATCACAGTTTTATGGGCAGCACCTGTAAGAGAAGTAGGACAGATAGATCATGTAAGAAGGGAGAGGTGAAATGAGCAAATACGAGAGCTGGAGCACTGGTCGTAATGGGACGTGGCAATCCACATGGTGAGGAGATCCACGGCTCCACCAGCTGTGTTTAAATCTGTTCCTATACAGCCTTGCCGTGCCAGCACCGCCAAGCCCTAACAGATGGAATCAAATAAATTGGCTGCTTTTTAGATGAATAGATTAAAGCATCGGCCATGTTTTAGAGGAGAGGAGAAAGTGCTTAAATCTGCCATGCAGTGTTCTGTCCCTCGCTCTAGCTAGCTTTCCTCTAAATTCCCTTAAAGTCACCTTCACTGTTAAACAGGCTCATCTTTAACACGAGCACAACAGCCTCCCGTGAGAGCAGTAAGAGGAGAGTAAATCTTGGCAGAATGGGGTGTAGAGTTTTGCTGACGGAGGGAATAACTCTCGTCCTATCTTTCTCCCTCTTTTCTCCACATCTCTTTGATAGTAATGCTACAGATGAGGTTACTTAGACAAAAGAGTAGTTGTTTCCTTTGAAAATTGTTTCCAGCAATGATCACCGTTAATGCTAGAAAACAAGCTTGTGTTTTGGGGCTAGTCTTTGTTGTTTTTTTTGCTGTCATGCAGAAAGTTTCCTGAAACTGTGCTGAGGAGAGTGTACACATCACATTTCTAATCTCTTTTTTTTTTTTTTTTCAGTAACAAAGGTCTTATATGCCCAGAAACCATTAACATAAATATGTGTGTATGTGATTAATGCTGTGATTAAGTTAAAATATAAAAGTAATATTTTCAGTCTAATGAATATTTAGTGTTTAAACAGTGGTGAGTTTTTTTTTTATATTTTGGCCTTTTTATATATAATATTTAATATTTTGGTTATTATTTGTATTGAAATGAAAATTGTGGAATGATTATCCTAGTTCTGACCAGGTTTTTAATATATGAGAATATTTACATACATTTTTATCAGATCTGTCTCTAGACCTGGGCATCAGGTGCTGTAGCACAAAAGGTTATATGAATAACCTCAAACTATTTTAAAAAAATAGCCATAAGCCACAGCGTTTTAATTCTGATCACCATTGACCCTGCTGCTTTAAAGGAGATACCCCCTAACCACCTCACCCCTGACAACACATCACTACCAAAGTCCCAAATGTTTACAAATGTCAACAACACCTCTGATGTACAAAATCTTTCATGAAGATGATTTCCGGCAAAATAAACACCCTTCTCTCAGGTTGCGTGGTGCAAATTAATTTTAGATGTCTTTGGGACAAGTGTATGATAATCACGAAGATGGTTTAAAATGTCCTCTTCTCTATCTCTGTCTCTTTGTCTCTCTCTCTCTCTCTTTCTTTCTTTCTTTCTTTCTTTCTTGCTATTTTTCTTTTTTTCTCCCTCAGAATGAAGTGACTCTGTTGCGAAATGAGGTGGCTCAGCTAAAACAGCTCTTGCTGGCTCATAAGGACTGTCCAGTCACGCTCATGCAGAAGAAATCTGGCTACCACCGTGAGTAATAATTTTTCAATGAGCAGCCCCACAGGCAGGACACAAGTACACTGCTGACAGGAGAGAACATTCTACAATCTCGTAGGACTGTGCTTTGTAAATCATTTATCATGAAAATATTATTGAATATTACAATATTACACTATGTCCATAATTTCGACTCCAGTTTCAAAACAGCAGATGTGTAGCTTAAGCGGTTTAAAGTGAAATGTAAGCTTTTGTAGCCCCAAAAATAAAAAAAAAACCATAAAAATTTTACTTAATGGCCAGTTTTTCAGGTAGATAACACTATATTTCCAAATGTCTGTAGATACTTGTTTGTTTAGCATTTAGTCTGAATTCAAGAGTATTAATCTGGAGTTTGTCCTTACTTTGCGGCACTAACAGCCTCTGCAATTGTATTTACCATTATGGCATTTGGCAGATATTCCAGAGTGTAGTCCACCAGCAAAACATGTCCCTCGCGCTACACTTCCGTAAAGATTTTACATAAGGTATTGGGGTCAGTACTATGGAGATTTGATAGCATTTAGCCACTGGACTTTCATCACTGGAGAATGCAGTTAAACTGTTCCACAGCCCAATAGTGGAAGACTTTAAACCCTTCTAGCTTTTTGCCCAGTTGTTGCTGCTTGGCGGTGCTTTTCTCTGGAGATTGCACAAACTTGTGTGCGCAGTTGGAACACCAATTTATCAGCAATTGATGCATTTTAAAGCAGTTGAATGATATGACTAATATTTTCACACACATAGTGTGCCTTACACCATACATGCCCTATGGTGATAGAAGTTACAGGTCGAATCCCATGGGTTTCTGTACAGTTTGTCAGCTGCAATTATTAGATTCTCAGTCTCATTAGACCATTCTCACTTAGCATATTAGCGGCAATAATAATGGCATGTTAGCGTGGTCCTGTAGTGTTATTCAGAATTTTTAGATTTTAACTTTTTTTTTGTCACTGCTGTCAGCTACACAGTAGGAATCCATAAACTAGCTATGTAGTGCAGGTACAAAGTGTGTGTAAGTACGTTTTATTTAATTACTAAAATGCCATACATTTTTAGAAGTGGATTTAGTTTGTATTAATTTCATATTCACATGTTTGGCTTCTCATTTCTTTGGACTTAATAAATGGTACAAACCATAGATTGTGTGTTTTTACAAATACATTATGTTTTAATTGACAAGTGTTTTTTTTCCTTCCAAAATGTCTTTTTTCTTTAAAGGGGCTCATAATTGAGCTAGTCTGGGATGGAAGGGCATATGTGATTTAGGCACATCTTTGGCCGTTATGCTTTAATGACAACTTATGAAATGAGCAAATCTGTAGCTCCTATGCCATATGCAGCCACTTCATATCAATTTGCTGTTGTCAGTGCAGTGAAAGAGCAGCTCTGTAAGGCTGTGCTAACAGCAGATCTTTTGGCTCCCTGCAAGTACTAAAACTTAATGGCTGCTATTTCTAACAGCCATTGTGTAAGCACTTTCTGTAGAGAACTCAACTACTGAGTGTTTTTTCTCTTTTAATATGATATCTGGACCCATGGTTGCATTTTTGCGTGTTTTTGTGTGTGTGTGTGTGTGTGCCTTTGTTGGGAAAAAGTAGCTCTCCACAACTCTTTAACACAATGAGCAGAAATAGACACTGGGTGGAGAGAGTGCTACATCGTGGCATGTATGTGGCTTGCTCTGCAGCCCAAACCTGACTTGTATTGACAATGATTGCCTCCAAAATGAGTCTATTATAGCAGCTAGCCTGTCAGTGCCACAGAGTCCCTGCAGCCGAGCCGTTCATTATGCAACGCCATTGTTAAAGCAGCACCACTGACATGTCTCATGCATATTATCAGAGTGATGGGTGCCGGGTAGAATTGGGTTGTCAGGGAGTGGACTCATTTGTGGGTGTCTAGTTGGTGTATTTGGGGAAATGGGGGACTGTGGTAACGGATGAGGCCATTCTTCACTCCTGTTTGTGGTGCCTCTGTTAGAGAGAGGTGTGAGGGTTCATATATTAGCAACCTGGTGAAATAAGACGGGGAGAAAAGCATCACTCTGTCTTTTCATTTTAGTAAACAACTAGATGAGATTTTGCAACATTTATTGCAAGCATCTAAACAGCAGATGGTCATTTCTTTTGACAGAAAGTTCTCTAATATGTTGAAAGACTGCAGCCTATGTTCAGTTATTTTATGTATAATATATACGTGTCTGTGTGTGTATTAAAATGTGTATTTGTATATTATGTGCATATATAGTCTCTGTAATAAATGAACTGAGTTACGTGTATGGGTTAGTCCAACAAGTAGGCCGGGTCATCCCTTTGTGCATGGACGGGGGCACTGATAGTAGCTGGGCCCCTGAAGTACACCAGCCCCTGCATCTCTGGCTGTTGGCACTTTTTAATCATGCGCCCAAGGCACTGCAATGGCAGGTGGGGGGAAATTACCCAACCTGCCCTGCAAACACGGCAGGCCATGCCTCCGCTTGGCAGTATGCACAGCCCATCTGCTCACAGTGGTTAGAAGATCAGAAACGAATAAGAGAATGAGAGGAGAGGGCGGCCTCAGGAGCAGGCAGTGCTGCATATGATAATATATCTCGACCTGTTATCTCCTGTTTAATGCCATTAGGAGTAATTATAGTTGCCTGAATGTGGAGCAGAAATGCTTGTCTGATTTACGTAGAGTTCGACCTTATTCACTCAGAGCTCATGTGAGTATTTACAGCCGTCTGGCATACATGTACACTAAATCGACGGATCAGAACACCATCAATAAAGAATGTCCCAATCTTGCACGACGCAGCAGGCCTTTTAAATGCTTAGCCTTTTTTACAACACATCTCCTGAGCTGGAATCAGAAGTGCACATGAGCGATAACAAACCCCCATGTTAATTACCAAGTGCCATTTCAGCGGACTCTTGCATCATTAGCTATATTAATTATCATAGTAGTCTGCATTTCTTTATGAGTCAGAAAGAGAGAGGGTTTTTTTCTTCTCTCTTCCCTCATCAGGAGCCAATTAATTCATTGCAATTGTGGAGCAGCTGGTGGCATTTGGACTGCGAGTCTCTGCCTCTCTCCAGTGTGAGCATCATTAAAATCAGGTGCTGTAATCATCTGTCGCTGCAGTAGTTGGCAAGGTAGCAGGAAACAAATGAGAACGCTGGGAGGGGTGCGAAGGCCCAGCCACACGCCACTGCCTGTTATACACCCTTATGATGTTGGTTTAAAATGACATTGTAACTTTAATTAAAGGTTACAAAGCAAGTGCTGGGAATAATCAAATTCAGAGCACAGAACAGGCTTGGAAACTGGGTTTAGTGGCAATTACACATCGAGTGGGGTTGACTGTACTAAAGCTTGGTTGTTTATGCATGGTGTTTTCACAGGGTCAGAGCAGTGGCAAGTTAGTGTCATTTGTATTAAAGCTCAGACCACGAAACTGTAGCATGGCCTCTTCATTAGAACAGACACACAGTGATCACACTGTGGAGTGTGCTGTATTTCATAAGGGTTGTATAATGTGGAATAGAAACGCCTCTTATTGTTTTGCCATAAACTGGCCTGCGGTGCTAAAGAGTTTAGGAGGCTTTTACAATGTTGGACTATATTGAGATAATTATTTAGATAGATGTTTTGGAACTTTCAGCAGTAAGGTCATTATAGTATGTCTTTTAGTATTATTGTTAGCGAAGACAAGTTCTGTTGTTCTGAATGGAACTGAACTACCAATCATGAGCACCTCGGTATGCTTGGAAGGAGACTCAAGGCATTTAATGTATTATGGAAATGTGCAGGGTCATAGAGCAATATTAGCAACCTTATCCTTCCCTTCCTAGGACAACATGGCTAACTCAGTCCTTTGGGACCCCCGTAGACAGACCAGCTGAGACTCCTTGCTGAAACACAACTGTATAATGCTCCTGTATAGCAAAACACTACTTATTATCTGTGATGGAACATTAGTGACTTGAATTTACTAAGTGAACTAAGCAGGACGCAGTATTCTGCATATCTGACGTTTCAGATTCTGTTGTTTTAGATTCTGACGTTTCAGATTCACACTTTTGTGCACTGTTCACTCTCACACAAGTACTTTTTGCATCTATCTTTTATATTGATAAGTATCAGGCTTTTCTCTTTTCAGTTTCACTTTTTAAATCCTCTCAAAATCACTCAAGCAGCCCATGGCATGTTCAGTGTCCTAGAGTTGTTTTTTGTTTTTGTTTTGTTTTTTCCTTATTTTGCTGTGCTATAATGCTCATTTAGGTAATAAATTGCAGACACTTATAACCTCCACTAATAAGCATCATGTTAACTACATGCCACAGCCTTTTATAGCTCAGTGTTCAAAAGAGTACAGTTGGCCTTTCTGTATCTGGGAGGGTAACATTGCCTTCCTTAACCCCTATCGCTCAGTATGCTAGCCAGTGCAGGCTTCTGTTTAATGATGTAACAGAATTGGCACTTAGCTTTCCACTCCAAGTGCGTTGTGTTGGCCAATGATGACGCATTAACTGGAGTTCTAAAACAATATTGTGATTGGCTTCCCATGACTTGGAAGAAGCATGTATGACCCTACACCCTCCCAGTGTAAATTATTTTTGGCTAAATGTACTGGAAACCTATAACCTTCACATTGAGACCAGAAAGAAATTCAGCAAAAAATAAATTAAATCACGACCAGGTGCCACGTGTACCATCTGACAAATAATATTTTAGTTGAGGGATGTATATTTGTTGTATATGTTTGATTTTCATCCAAACCTGTGCTGTAAGCCTGTTTTAGTACAAGAAAACATTTGTTGTGGGTGAAGAATTGGCAATACATATTACAGGAGCATGTTTTTAACTGTGTTGTGCGGATTCTGTGTGTTTCAGTGATTGACAAGGAGGACAGCTGTGAGGAGATGTCTGTCCCAAGCAGCCCCCACAATGAGGCAATCCAGCACAGTTCAGTCAGCACGTCCAATGGCGTGAGCTCCTCCACGGCATCCGTCGCTGCTCTCGCCCCTGGCCCTGCCACTGGACCACCCACCGACCAGAGCACAGAGGGGGAGGAGTCAAATGGAGGCGTAGCTCCAGGCACTCAGACCCAACCTTCTGGAAGCTGATCAGACTTCAGAGGGGTTACTTTTATTCCTGGCAGCCATGTTTGTGTGAGGAGGAAAAAGTTTTCCTCACTTTCTTCAGTCTGAAGAATATTAATTTACTTTTTTTTTTTTTTCCCTTCTGACTTAATTTTCCATCGAATGCATTTTTTCCCAAAAATGTTCATCATGATGCAAGGGATGGCACTTTACAAATAGTGGAAAATTGTACTGATTGTTTAATTCTCTCTTGCACTCTCTTTTGCATCCATGTTTACTATTTATTATATTAGTGTTCTATGCCGATGTGCATAATCGTGAGTTGGAAAGTTAGGAATCTGAGTTAGTGACCGATTCAGTGTGTTTTACATGCCAAAGTGTATCATGGCTTATTGTAATGGAGAAATGCTTTTCTCATGCACTGCTGTATGCTTTCAGCCAGAGGGGGCAGTCACTATTTTTTTCTTTGCCTTTTCCATTTTGCACAGGAGAAGACAATGGGGGTGGGAGTACTTTTTTGTAGTGTTGACATGACCAGTTCTGGCAGCTTCTAGGAGTTGATTTGAATACCTGAATTGTTACAAATCTTCAGTGATCGAGCGCCATTTGAACTGATCATAGATACTTTTTTTATGAATAGTTGGCTGTTGGCTCCTTCCATGAGCAGCGTGATGTTTGAATGTTCTAAGTAATCTTTTGCCTGTAAAAACAAGTCTTAAATGAGGATCTTTGGTTTAAAATGTGTCTTCTAAGAGCAATGCTTTGATCAACATTCCATGAGTAGTTTGTTGCAAAGGCAGTAACTGTAGGAATATAGTGCATCTTTCACCATACAGACATCTCTTTGATGTTGACTTAACCATGTGCCATTATTTTTTATTTATAAGTTGCAATTAATTCAGAACAGGAATTTGGCAGGTGGCTGCAAACAGTAGATTAAGTTCCTGGATCAATGACAATTTCATGTACATAGTTTCTTATATAAGTGGCCTAATGTTTTTTTTGTTTGTTTGTTTTGGGTGGTTTGCCACTTGGCTGATTTTAAATCAGTGGTGTTCTTCTTTCTGAAAAACAATGTTTGAAGAAAATTAGAATGTGTCTTTTATTCATTGACCTCAGTTGACTTTTGGAATACTACAATTTAGGAAGCATTGTAAATGTCATTATTGATGATAACATTGTATGTGATATCTGCAGAAATATGTGGATTGTTTTGTGTTAGGGTCATACAGATTTTTAGAAAAAGAAGAAACTGCTAAAAAAAACTTCAAATAAAGCTTTCCTTATTCAGCTCATTAAGCAGTTCCAATATTTGCCCTTAAAAAATAACTAACAAATCAGTAACAATACACTTGTTTAAATTGTTAGTATAAGACCTGGTAGGCGATTCCAAAAATGAGGAAACCTAGTTGATAAGCTGTTTATTTAAGTTAAGTTATTTGCTGCAGTTAGGGTTAGTGACAGTTACAGAGTAAGTAACTCCTAGCATAATCAGTTTGGATCAATTTGCCTTCTCTCTTGAAATGTATTGGCTTACTACTGTGTAGTTTCATTGCTGCATTATTTTGCTTTTCTAAGTATCATCTATTGAAAAATCATTTTGTTTAACAGGTAAATTTGTAGGGTTACTGTTAATGTGCTTACTTGCATGACTGATTGATTCTCTGAGAGAATTAGATTTATGTTTAAATCATGTCTCAGTTGGATTATTGCAGTTGAACATGTTCGTTTCTCAGCCAGGAGGCAGCGAGTTTACATTTCTGGTGTTTGTAAAACTCTGGCTCCGCTGCGGAAAAAGGATGTGATTATTATTGTGTTGGCAGTAAACTTGTAACTTGGTGAAAGTTATGTATAAAGTATCATAAATTAATAAGATGTTGTAATAAATCTTTTAATATCTCTTTAAATCTATTTCGGGGGTTGTGGAGCTTTCTTCTGTACTCTTTTGTTAGTAGATGTTTTTCATCACTTGTCTACCTCAGAGATCTAAGGCAAATAGTTTGATTTGGTATAGCCTGCCATCTAGTGGCCAAACTTTTTTTTTTAAACAATCAGTGTTGATGCAAGCTTGGATGTGTTGGTTGTTGATGTTTAATGTGTGTGTTACAATCACTTTCAGTTACAGGATCTGTGTTTTGTGATTCACTTATACAAATTCAAACGTCAGGAAGACTTTACTAGTACCTCTTTAATATATATGTGTGTGTGTGTGTGTGTGTATATATTTGGGGTGGAGACAAATACTGTATTCGGAAAGACACAAATAACGTGTGTTTTTATAAATACCTTATTCGGACAAATACTTTAAAAAATATTTGTATACGGGACAATATATATATTGCAGTATCCTATAATGGCTGGAAAATGTGTATTCATGTAACATTAATAATACTGTAGTCATGCAGTTGAAGCTGGGCTATATTATATTACAGGATAGACATAACAATAACAATTTTTCCCCCTGATAATGTGCTCAAACCTCTTACAAGTGTTCTTATACACTCAAGTGTGCTTATACGCTCGCAGATCTATACTTATGGGCAACTTTGTGAAAAAAATATCACAAAAAAAATGTGTGTGGTTAATTATCTCTATCTCAACATTAATTTAAAAAATCTGGTCTTTGTAAATTGAATCTATGTAATAGTTACAATTTTAACAAATGCAGTTAGTTATACAATGTACTGTGGAGTATTACATGGTCATCCATGTCTTTGTTTCATTAGTGTGACACACAAACCAAATTCTGTAGTCAGTATTTGAAATTGCAGTACAATTGCAGCATTGGTACATACTGTATACTACCTGCTGCCTTGCATATCACTTTTCTGTATGTTATCCAATCAGCTTTAAGGAAACAATTCATCATTGCTTAGATGTTGTAAAGATAGCATTTAAGCCATACTATAATATCTAGCAAGAATAAAACATAATTTAATGTATTGGGGAAATGAATATTTGTTGAACACTGCATGCTACTTGCAAGCAATTAACATGTGTAGATAACCAATTTGTAGATAACCCAAATTAGGAAAGATTAGATAGTACATTAATGAAATTGAACAAAATATGCAGACCTTCACATATCAAGCATTGAAAAATGCTATACACTTGAAAAAGCCTCTCTTGGGGCAATAATTAAAATTTTAAATGACCACAGCTCTGAACCTGCCTGAAAGAGGAAGGCCAGAGAGGCAGACAATGCTCCAATTATTGAGATTTTCAATTTTTTTTGCATTTGGGGTCATTAAGTTTCTAAACCTACAATTAGACACCATATTAATTGCATCAGATTATTTGTGGGGATGTGCCAAAAGTCTCCTTCTTACATTTCACAAACATGGACCTTCTGTGGTCATATGTAATAAAATAGTTTATTGGAAATAAACACTTGGGTTAGGTGTTAAAATAAGGATAGATAGAAAAGAACCTCATATGTACTATTAAATGTGCTGCAGTGTCTGTAATATTTTGGGTCTGATTACACAGCAGGGCATTTTAAATAATAATGTCACAACATTCCTCAAATATTCTGTACTTGGGTGTAAACTTGGGTTGCTTGTTCTGTATTCTTCAATCCCATCAAGAAGCATATGGTTTTAAAAACTGTTGTTTTTTTGTTGTTGTTGTCTTAGAAAAAAATGTTTCTATTTGAAGGAAGGTTCTTTCCATTTTCAGTGTGGAAATGAGCTAACTGAGCCCAAAGACATGCCATTCACTCATTTTTACAATGGGAGCCAAAAATATGGACCTAAATGTTAAATGACTGTAACAATACCCTGATAATTTTACACTGTTTTCTTTGATGATGTATGCTGTTGATGGTCTAGCTGTAGATAAAGGCTATTAACCTAATTTTCCGACACAAATGCCCCATTCTCAATGCAATTAGTTAGAATTTCATGCCATCCAAATCAGTGTATAGCCTTGTGCCATTAACATTTTTACAACTTTTGTCCAATATTTGTTATCGACGTATAAAAACACAAATTCCAAAGGAGTAAACCTGCAGTACCTAGAATGTGATCATTACTTTGTATCACACAAGCACTTGTTGCATAATTACAGTTTTTACTCATTAAAATTTCAGCATAGCTCAATCACTAAGATACAAAGTCATTCAGAGTGGTCTGATGTGAAATGGTGGTGTAGAGAACATTTCTTAAGCTGATTTTTTATTGTGTTGGTGATTGTAACCAGAGATGTCTATACACTTACCTCTTTACCATTCAAACTGAACGGTGAACCTGTTAGTGTCATTCAAATGTCATCTCAAAACTAATACTGAACAGTGTGTCTTTGTAGTCATATCATGTAATAACTTTAGGTGAGGCTTTAAAGATGTAATGGCTTTTGGATGTCTGGTTATTATCACTGCTGTGAACATTTTTGACCTGGTTAAGTAGCACATTTTGCGTCAAACCACTCTGAATGACATAGTTTCATTTTTTAAATAAGTGAGATTGCCCTTTAATATACACTACGGTGTGCAGTTATATCACCATGATCCCTGCGAGGTAATTCTTCGGTTTATTGTCCAGCTGGCAGGTCTAGGGCATCAATGGCATCATTTTGTTGATAAGTTCCTGTATGGGAGCTTGTAGTGTTCATTCCGGAGATCTGATCTGACATGGGTATTCCAGCACACATGGCGCAGGAGAGGCTCTTATCCCGGGAATAAAGTAGATTTAATTCATTTACCACCAGCCTTTTTCTCAGCACACAAGCAATGCAAGCAAAAAGTGCCAAAATGATGAGTATAGCGAGAGCGTTGACCCCACTGAAGTACAAAATGATCGTTTGAGGGTCAGGGGTGGATATCTCCTCGGGCTTTGTAATAACACCCAAGCAGAGATCACGTGAGGCCACCTGGCACACTTTCTCCTCCACCACACTCTCCACACAAATGAGATACGGCGTAGAGGGCCGCAGGTCACACAAGTCGCACACCGTACCCTGTTTAACATTGATGAAACGACTGAAGCGTGTGCGTGTGTGGAAGTGGTCATACATAACTCTGAAATAGACATTCTGAATGTCATATTTGGCCAGAGTCCATTTTATGAGGGCTGAGCTGGAAGTGACTGTCACAGCAGAGATGTTGAGAATGACCAGCTGGTTGTAAGAGCATGCATCCTTGTCTGTGTTCTTCTCTGCAGCTTTTTGTCCAGTTGAGTTCGAGGATCTAGGGGATCTAGCCACTATTGCAGAGGCTATTTTATTTTTTGGGGTCAGTACTCCCCCTGCTGAGCCGTCCTGGTATTGCTTGGATGGTAGAGATTTTGCTTTTTCAGTACGTTTGATCTGAAGTTGTGGAGTGGTCCTGCCCACTCTGCTGTGAGTGTGGTATCTGTCACCATCATGACAGGTTTGTCTGGTCACCCGTGAGCTGCTGCCTGAGTGGATAGGCTTTGATTGAACACGAGCGTGCGCTTCGCTGCATGGGCCGCCCGTGCTGCGGATCAGTGCACTGCTGATAGTGTGGAGGTAGTGACCTTTCAGAGTTTCTGGGTGAGAGCATTTCACAGTGACAAGACTGTCCCTGCCTGACTCGAGCCAGCTCTTCAAGCTCAGTAATCTACAGTCACACTTCCATACGTTGCCTGTCAAGTCCAACGACTGTAACTGAGTGCTGGAGCCAAACACCTGTGGATGCAGGTAAAACAGCCTGTTGTTGTGTAGCCTCAGGCTTCTCAAGTGGGATAAACTGTTAAAGGTGAGATCATCCAGTCTTGAAATAAAATTGTCACTGAGATCGATATCTCTGAGGTTTCTGCAATATTGAAAGGTGAGTTTATTGATCTCGGAAATATGATTTCCATTCAGTTTGAGGACCTCCAGTTTGTGTAACCATCTGAATGCAGAAGGATGTATCTGAGAGAGCCTGTTATGGTTTAAAGTTAGTACCCTGAGTTCTCTCATGTCCTTCAAATCTGATTCTTTAATTTTCAGCAGGAGATGTTTATCAAGCACGAGTTCTGAAAGAGAAGAAAGCAGGCTAAATATGCTTACAGAGAAGCTTGATAAGCTGTTGCCTGACAAATTCAATGTCTGTAGCCTTTTCAGTCCTTTGAATAAGGTCTTCAGAACTGTTTTGATTGATTTGATTTGTGTGTCTTCTAAAAGCAGAATCTGGAGTGATTTTAGAGTTGATGGTATTTTAGTCAGTTTCCAGGTTTTTCCAATGAGATTTCGGTTGCCATCCTGTTTCAGTTTGGTATGTATTTCTTGCAGGACTTCACCTTGTTGATTGGCATTTACATCGGACAGTTCAGAGGGGCCATGACAGACGAGTGCTGAACTGTGGTTGTGAATTAGGTGAAGTTCAGTAAGGTTACTCAGATGATAAAATGATGCATAATTGAATTGCTTGACTGAACCTGATTGAAAATCCCAAACACTCACATTTGTGTACAGCCAGAGACCAGACGGATGAGTACATTCTGAAAGGTTGCCATCCAGCCTGATGTGTCTTGACGAACGAAGATGACGTATGTGAGATAATCCTGAATTTACACAAAATAACTCCCCATTCCTGCATTCACAGAGTATGGGACCCATATCCACAAATGTACCATAAAGGCTAATGTAAAAAAGACACAAAATGTAAATCCCCACCATTTTTGAAGTCTGTGAACAGTTGCTTGCTGATCCGATTGGACAAACAAAACCTAAACTGGACTGTTGAAGTCAGGAAAGGCTTTGTGTACCAGGCATTTCCTTTCTGGAACAGTGTTTTCTAGATTTTATCCTTGGTCCATTCAAACAAACAAGGGATTCACCATTCTGTACATGAGAGAACAAGGGTGTTGTAAAAGGTTTTTACAGTAAGTAAATTAGTTTCTTAGACACAGTAGAATACGTACGACGTTCCATTTAGCCCCTGTCAACAAAACAGTATAAAGACTCCATTGTACTGTACAAGAGTCATAAACTATTCACCAATCTCAAACAAGCTATAATTGTGACAGTGCAATAGAGTGCCCAAGAAGTGACATTGTATGTATTTCAAGGAAGGCTTTCACTGGATTCTCTGGCCTCTCACACTGTATTGTTAAACAGGGGGAAATGAGTGTTCAGCAACAAACTGTTGTAGTGAGACACATGTCTCTACGCTCTAAACGCACACTGGCCACTGGGCTGCTATTGTCTCAGCTTCCTGTTAGTGTGGTCACTCACGCTTCTGTCAACGCCGGACTGCCATCTGAAGAGTTTAATAGAAAGAAATAATACCATGTTTTTAAATACATTCATAATATAAAATAATGTGCTGCTATTGCATATTATAGTTTATTATATTTAGCAGTATTAAAAAGCATGTTTTATAGAACTGTTTTATGTTATGTTAGTGACACTTTAGTTTGATGAATGATTCACAGTCCAGCACACTATAGATAAATTTGTGCCTTCCCTCAATGAGCTCACCTCCCATAAATTACACGCTCTTCATGTCCTGGGTGAGATGTGTTAGAGTAAAGTATATATATTTTGTCGTGATGTTCTGCCCTATATATGGTTGAAATAAATCATAATAAACACCTATGGCATGACAGCGCAGAAATCAGTTTGTTTTGCTAGGAGTGTAGTGTAAAATATAAAACAGTTTAACAGTAATAAGGGACATAGAATTAAATAGGACAGTGTGTTAAGGAATATGGGAATTTGTGTTGGGACATACAGGTGTTAAGCCTGGACTGAGCAGGATATTTTTTGAGATGTGAGACACATGCCACATCATCACTGTATTTATAAAGAGTACTTCCAAATTTCAGAGGAAATTTGCATCATTTAATAATTTAGTTGTGCCCTCTTTTAGAATAGGCAGTAATTGCTTTTTAATAATGCTGTTGTGTCCTTTATATATGGACCCTCCTAAACTAGACAAACAGTCTGGACACCAACGGAAACTATTGCCACCCTAATTACTGCATATCCCACAATTACAAAATTTACTCAATTTATTCTATTACTGATCCTGGTGCTGGAGAAAATGTATGGAAGAAAATGTTGCCTCTGCTAGAGAGTCTTGATGCATGAATAGTTAGAGAGAGTGAAAGTTTAAAATGCAGGTGTGTTTATAGAAAG
This sequence comes from Ladigesia roloffi, assembly GCA_037577295.1. Classification (NCBI taxonomy): domain Eukaryota; kingdom Metazoa; phylum Chordata; class Actinopteri; order Characiformes; family Alestidae; genus Ladigesia; species Ladigesia roloffi. Next base: position 12,936,176 of record JBBKCR010000002.1, on the reverse strand, counting down.
TTAAAATATTAAATGCAGGCTGGTATAACAGGAGTGAAAATCTAGTTTGTTTACTGAGAAAACATTTAGTTGCAGGTTTGTTTAATGAGAGTGAAATTCTTAGACACAGATTTGTTTAATGAGAATGAAAGTCTTAGATACTGGTTTTAATGAGAGTAAAGGTTTTAGATGCAGATTTGTTTAATGAGAGTGAAAGTTTTAGATGCAGGTTTGTCTACTGAGATTGAAAGATTTAGATGCATGTTAGTTTAATGAGAGTGAAAGTTTAGATACAGGTTAGTTTAATGAGAGTGAAAGTTTTAGATGCAGGTTAGTTTAATGATATTGAAAGATTTAGATACAGGTTAGTTTAATGATAGTGAAAGTATTAGATGCAGGTTAATTTAATGAAAGTGAAATATTTAGATGCATATTAGTTTAATGAGAGTGAAAGTTTTAGATACAGGTTAGTATTAATGAGAGTGAAAGTTTTAGATACAGGTTAGTTTAATGATAGAGAAAGGTTTAGATGCAGGTTAATTTAATGAGAGTGAAATATTTAGATGCATATTAGTTTAATGAGAGTGAAAGTTTTAGATGCAGGTTAGTTTAATGAGAGTGAAAGTTTTAGATGCAGGTTAGTTTAATGATAGTGAAAGGTTTAGATGCAGGTTAGTTAAATGAGAGTGAAAGGTTTAGATGCAGGTTTGTTTACAGAGAGTGTGAGCTCTGCACGTTCGAGCCGCGTCTCCATGGTAACGCGCCATGAAGAGGCTGCAGTCCCGGAGGAGAAGCGGAGCTGGCGGTCATGTGCTCTCACAAGATGGCGACCTCGATACAGGGATACAGAGTGAGTCTGAGCTTGCAGGGCTGCATATCGCTAGCTAAACGACCTCTGGTCCTTCGGCACAGAACTGTTGCGGACGTGCTGGACAGAGAGGGCTCAGAGGCTCGTTGACATTAATTCTCCAGCGGTTGCTTTGCTGAAACTGACGCGGCTGGATCGGACTGAAGTTGAGCCCTCAGTAGCCTGTGCAGCCCACCAGACGATTTACAGTCTCTTGTAGTCAGACGGATTAGTGGTGTTGAACTATAACACATCTATGTTGTTTTTCGTGCAGGCTGTTTGGTGAGCTCGACGTTTTTTGGAAAATCTGAATGAAAGAGGGAGAAGTTGCTGCAAGCTGCGGAGCAGAGCTTTGTCCATTGGAATTACAGCACTCACTAACATGGCTATCCATGTCTTCGGTAAGTTAACACATTGCACATCATCTCTCGGCGGGTTTAGGGCTGGGCAGAGTACAGAATTTGAAGCTTGAACGTGTTTCTCCCAGAGAGTAGGCGAGCCCCTGGGCTTTACGCCTTTTGGCAGCGTTTGCCATTTACAACAATAGACTGGCCCTGGAATATATGGTGATAGGGTTTCTGTGTAGCACAGCCAACAGGTCTGCCTTGACTTACTGCATTCACTCAGGCAGGCCAACGTGGTCTTCATCATAAACGGTGGTCTCTTTGTGTCCTAAAGGCGACATAAAGAGATCTGCATGGTCTGACTACTTTCTGAAAAGGTAGGAAGGAAGAGAGTGCAGGATCATTTCATTACTCCCCCCAGGCACCTCCACTCAGCCCTGCGTTTGAAGTGGCAGCAGCCAAAGAGAGGGAAAACAATGTAGCCACTAGCACACTGAGCAGTTAACATTAATTGCTGCAGATATCAGTTACACTGAGCGTCAGGGAGATCCAAGGAAGAGATCAGTACAAAGGAGGAGCAACTAGACACTTGTTGGCAAAATGTCCAGTCATGGAGAGGAAGTCTTCTTCCCTGGAGCTCTTATCTCTGGATGGGGGAGCAGCCATTTTCTATCAATATTTAATGCTGAATCATAGGAGGAGCACAATTGACGGAGAGGCAGGGAAACCACAAGGAGTGGAAGATAAACCCTAATTTGGCACATAGCACCAACAGTCTACCTATAACTGGAGTAAACCATGGTGTCTTCCTTTTTCTTGTTCTGAACATGTTGGTTGTAAGGCTTTATAATAAAGCATTTAAGAATGATGGCTGTTTCATTGTAGTTTGGGCCAATCTTATGTCTTTTCTGCAAAGGAAGATGATAATTTATTGAAATCTGTTTGCCGTCTGCTTTGGTATCAGTGTAATGAATAGTAGAATTAAAAATCATCACCAAATTGTGTGCTGAAGCTCATGCCAGCCAACTGCTCCACATGCATATGATTTAAAGGAATTGCTCAAAAGTACTGTGAATGGAAAGTTAGCATATTGGAGGTGCTGTAAATAAAAAGCAAAGGAAACTGTCAGGGGTTCAAATTCTCAGGAACTTCCTTTCCTGTCCGTAAGGGATTGAATAGATTGAGGCAGAGAACAAGCCTGCAGTGTTGGGAAGAAGGGCCAGGTTTTTGAAAGGGCTTGTGGAGTTTTGAAAGTTCCAAAGCCTCTCCCCTCCAGGATCCCATTGTTCTGGGTGTGCTTACTCTGGGACATGCCTGCAGGGTTTTCCTGCCTGCAGCCATTGATTAAGCTCTTTGAGAGCCAACAGGTATAAGTGTCAGTCTCATTTTCATTGATTTATGAGTGCAAATAATTTTAATTCCTGTCAAAACCCCTTATTCTACAGCTGTAATATTGTGCGCATCAGTTCTACATGCCTCATGAAAAGTAAACTTCTACAGTGTATTTTATAAAGTAGAAACTTGTTCTCACTTTTGAGGAGGATATTTAGTGCCTGAAACAGATTAGACATGTTGGAAATGTTAGACATGTATGGCTAATATCTTACATTTCTTTCACTCGTTAAATTTATTGTTCCTGATCAGAATTATGTTCAGCACACATAAGTTGTGATCGTGACTGGGACTAGAAGTCGTGTCTTTTTCTCCAGGATCTGGATGATCCTGCAGTCGTTCATAAGCAGCAAATTGTAGTGGTTTTATTCTCAAAACCTGGGACGTTTTGCTGAACCTGCCTGCGACGTAGGGTCCGATCTCAAGCAGGATTTTAGCAGTGAAAATCTTATGGTTGCAACTAGAGATGGGTTTGATCCAATATGATATCAGCATTGGCTCTGAAATATCTGTAAATCCGATATCGGATATCAGTAGGACAGCCCCGATCTGTATATTCCAGTTTGAAGCTTGTGCGGGACCTAAAAACTCGACACTGTAATACGAGATGCGTCACCGCCCCATACCATGAACCTGCAGCAACTTAAATCTGAATGGGCCATTGTTCTGTATAAAATGTTGCGTGTTTGGAGCTACTATAGTTTGGAAACCACGAAAAACAAGACGGCTATTTGCAACGTGTACAAAGTCAGTGTCCTGGTGTCCTGAGGGTGGAAGTACGACTGCGTAGTAAAATACAACACATTTAATCACATCCCTGCAGAGATTGCACAACAAAGGGTACCAGGATATACTAGTAAACAGGGAAAAAGACAGCAGGCAGCAGATGCTTGCAAGACACTTAACTCTCACTGTCTCCAGGGGTGCTGTCCCTGTAACTAATAATTGTTGCTTTAGATTAGTATCAGCCAAATGCCCACTTTAATTTGTTGTATCTTCACTCTGCTAATGTTAAAATGCAATTTTCATTCAAAAAATCCCTTATTGTTTATTGAAATGTCCATCCCCTCTCAGTAATGCCTCAGCCCTCATAAGAATTTTCAGGAATTGTACTAGGCCTTGTCTGTTTACAATAACTTGTTTTTTTATAGGGACTTTCTCTCACTTCATTCCTGAAGTAAATATACATGAAAAGGGTTTAAGTGGAGAGCACCTGGCACTGCTTTATTGAAAATAAGAAGGATGACTTGGATCCTCCATTCTTCTTCAATGATTCTGGCCAATCATGAATGTCTGCTGACTCACCAATCCAGAATTAGGTCGTCATAAATCCCCTCCAGTCATATTCAGCTGCTCGGTGACAGTTGTATTATCAGCATTTTATGAAGGAGCAGTGGCAGCTTTGCATATTTTAGAAATGTGTCTCACACTGCCCTTAGGGAGATTAAGCCCCACAGAAAGTTTCTGAAATATTACAATTTCTGAACGTTTTTTCCCCAAATTATTCATAATTCCCAATATTGGTAAATATTGTAGAGAATCTTGACCATACATTGTTCTTTCCTACTATATGAAAATGAAGACACTAAGCTGTAGCAAACAACTCTTTAAATGTCTTCATTCATTCATTTATTCATTCCTTTTTGTTGTAGCTTCTTAATGCACACTAGAGTCTTGGGTTTCCAGAGCCTCTCCCAACAGGTGCGGGTACACGGAGCAAATCCCAACCGCTCAACGGGCGCAATGCAGGGATGGGTAGGGCTCCAGCCCACCACAAGGCGATTAGGTCTTCAAAGAAAAACAAAAGTCATTGTATTATTTTACCAGTATAGGTTAGATTTAACACTCTCCACAGTATGGCAGATCTAGTCCAGATTCTTTGTCTATTTCACGCTTTGTTTAATCCACTCTCAGAGAACTGGCTTAAACAGACATTGTCCATAGTCTGCAGCAGTGGGGCAATCCTC
>JBBKCR010000002.1:12902252-12918736 GCA_037577295.1 Ladigesia roloffi | reverse complement strand
GTGTGTGTGTGTGTGTGTGTGTGTGTGTGTGTGTGTGTGTGTGTGTGTGTGTGTGTGTGTGTGTGTGTGTAATTGTTTCCATGTTGTTATAGGCAAAGTTGACTTTTTCAGACCGAGGGGAAGTCAAGTATAAGAGAATCTATAATCATACCAAGATAAGAGGATATGACAGAAAAAAGAGGTGGAAAATGACAGAAGGAAAAAGAGACAGAACTGAAAGGAAGGTAGAAATTAAAATCTGGGGGGTTTTTGTGCACCTCCGAGTCATGGTGAGCTGTAGATCTTGGCTGGCTGTGTTCAAAGTAACAGTAGGACAATCAGAGCTAGTGCTTCAGAACTTTCTGCCATTTCCCTCCTCTATTCACTGCTGTTATTGGTTTAAGAAGAGTTCTGTGATGTGTGTTAGCTTTGTCCTACTATAGGAGTCATACAGCTATGAAGTGAACCCAGCTGTCTGGTTTCAGTTTTGATGTGGTGCGATAATGACTTCCCTATGTGTCGTGTGTGAGGAGTGTGCAGAAATTAGTGGCATGAAGCCTTTTATGTTTAGGAAATTTGGTAAATGTTACAGGTGAGATGTGGTTATTTACAGGTAAACCAGAAGGAAGACTGATAAGTTAAATCAGTCTGCAACAAGTCAACAATTTCGTACCATTTAAAAATAAATATTCATAGTTCATAGTAGTGTTGTTTTGCCTACTGCTCAAGTTTTTGGTTTAAATGGATTAATGGGGTCTATGTTTTTATTTGTGCTGTATGTCCAAAAATACCTGCACACACCTAGTAATGAATTAATTCAGTTACTTTGCAGTTGTCCACACATCTAGGATATTTTCTGTACTAGAGCATGTTCAATAGAATGAAGCACTCCAGAGCATCTGGTCAGATCCAAGGTCACCATGCAAAGGCCAGCTTTGGTTACAGAGGTATAAAGAGACTGTGCAGCAACGGAAATGTGTTCTCTGCAGGGATTAAGCTCTATCCAATACCTTTGGGATTATTAGTGACAATGTGTGATCAAAAACTAATCATTAGTACATGACCTCACTCTTGCTGTTGAGGCTAAATGCAATCATAACCTCACAGCAATATTCTGAAGTCCCATGTAGCAAATTCCCAGAAGAAAACAAATAAGTTATTAACACCCTTTCTGAAGAAACACATAATGAACAAGGTCTACAGACATTTGAACCTATATTGAATTACTATAACAAACTTTTTTTTTTTTTTACTATAATAAGTTTTCTGGCTGAACCTTATTTGCTGCATTGGTTACAAAGAAAATGATGGGTAGCATTTGAGTGTGGTCTGTCGTTCCTGTCATTAACATAATTTGGTTTAGCATTGGAGACCAGGAAGCTCTGCTTTGTCTTCAAGGGGATTTAATTACAGACAGCACGGGAAGCTGGACCATCTCTAAAAGTCTCTGAGGCTTTTCAGCTTGCCCCGATACAGGAGGAAATTAACCAGATTAAATCTGGTTTGTCTTCTGGTTGTCAGTTCCTCCTTTGTAGGAAGAAGGGACACTGATGGTCATAATAAATGTCTGTTTTACATGTTGTAGGGTTCTTCCTTCATGTGCGCCTGTTTTGTTGTGCTACCTGTGCTGATGGTGTGGTGAGCTGTAATGATTATTTGGGATAGTTAAAGCAAGTGCAGTTGGAGCAGTACTGCAATAACTCTAGAGCTGGTGCTGAGGTGATGGATGACTCACTCTGTGGTCATTACAGGCCCACGCTTGTTCTCAGGCTCCTCCACACTTCTGCGCTCTCTCCTCCCACTCGCTCTCTAGCACACAGCTTCTGGGGACGGGACAAAAGGGGTTCCGGGGAGTGATTGCTCTGCTCTGATTGGCTAGTTTGAGCGGTGCGATTCTCTGCGACTGTCGTTAGATCCCTCCCCCTACTGCTACCCCCCACCTCCCCCTCTCTCTGAGGCAGTGTTCCAGAGAGGATATCTGCCGTTTGCAGAGAGGAGAGGATTAACTCAACCACTCATCTCATCTGCATATAGATGCTCAGCAAGACACACGGAGGGGCTCCGCACACTTAAAGACAGAACTATTTCACTCTTTCAACCAACCTTTTCTGGACATGCTGTACTTGCTGCGAGGAGCCATTTTTACATTTTATTTAATGTTATCCGGAGTTTGAATTGAGGGTTCGTAGAGATAGAAAAGTGGCTTGTTGTGGCGGCGTTCGGCTTTTAGGGCTTTCGTCCTTATCTGCCCTGCGACTGACTCGCCGGCACCCATCAGAAATGCAATGCAGGACATCCTCAGTGTAGCAAGGAACATCTGAGTGTCAGAGGGTTTTTTCCCCCTCATATCTTGTCGTCTGAAAATCATTGGGTTTCTCCGCTGAGCTCCTAGCAGCTCTCCAGCCGTGCAGAATCGCTTAGCAAGCGTGTCGGTATGCCGTCGCGGGAGTCCTACAGTCTCCGTAAGGGGGAGAAGTCCCTGGTGCACAAGGCCAAGCAGGAAGGGAAAGAACAGGAGATGTTAGCGGCAGCACTAGGCATGAGGATGGGTCCTCAGAAGCCTCCTGCTACCCTCTGGCAGCCTCTTAAACTGTTTGCTTATTCACAGCTCACCTCGCTGGTGCGACGGGCCACGCTGAAGGAGAATGACCGCGCGCCCAAGTATGAAAAAGTCCACAACTTCAAGGTATGACCATAATTTAATTTACCATTCTGCCTCATTCATAAGTTAAACACTTAAACTGTGGGTGTGTGCATGTTTGTGTTGTAAATGCTGTTAGTGTGTTGTTTTACATTGTTTGTATTTATTTTAAGGCAGACGAGTGCAGATCTTTCCTAAATATGTCTCAAAAGTGTGCTTGCTTGTGGATTGTATGCTGTTGGCTAGAATAAAGCAGATTGAGCGTTGAGTGAGTAGTTGTTGGAGTTTCAGCCGTAAGACGAAACAAACTTGACAGCTTGAATTTATTTACAGAGTCGTTTTCACAAGATGAAATAAATTTTCCTTGTCTTCTTTTTGGCATACGTGACAGACTACTGTTTTGGTTGACAGATGGAAAGATTAGGCATTCATGGGCAGAACTAGCATAGTGGTGTATCCCCATTTGGCATTTACTACTGTCAGACGTGGTGTCTACCCTATCAACTACATTCTTTTAATTTGTTTCCTTTTTTAACCTACTAATGCATTTCCTGCATATCTTAATGGATTTTCTCACATTTGTTATAGTTTCTTTGCTATTTGCGCTCCCCTCATTTATTCATGTTGTTCATTCATGTATTCTCTTTATTTTCTCTCTTTCTGTGGAGCTTGTTTTTGTATCATTTATCTGTCCTTCATGTCAGTGTTTTCTCCATGAGCAATGGAGTTCAGAAGCTGGGGCACCCCAAAGGCTATAAGACTGCTGACTCCACAGAATATTGTTCTTTTAGCGTCTCTTTCTAACCTTCCTTCTCTGTGTGTTATCATCCTTTTTGTTTTTCAAGGGCTGCTTCTGCACATAACAGCAACAGCAATGTAATTACAACCTCTTCCTGTGAAGTGAGGCTAAAAATCTGCAGATAATTTTAGAAAATTGCTTTAAGTTTTTGTGTTGAGCCGTTAGCAATGGGAATTACACTTGATTCTTTCTTTAGGCGGCTGTGTGAGGTTTGAGGTTTAATATTGCTTTCATCACCTTCCCTGGTGTATGTAATAGAGAGGACGCGTATTAGGTCTGTAAACCTGCTTATGTTCGTTGAGACCATGGTTAATTTGCTCCAGCAGTAAGTGTATCCCACAGCAGCAGCAGAGGCTTGTCCCCCACTCTGCTCCCCTGAGAGATGCTGAGACGGCTCCTGATTGGCTGAGCTGTTACCTGGTGCAGAGGAGGAAAGGAGTTGTGATAGCTATTGGCCTTGAAAGAAGGAGAGAGAAAGAGAGACCTTGCTGAATGGTCCAGCCACACACTGCATGCCTGTGCTTCTGTCTCTGTACTTATTTGTTCTTTTCTCACAAATATATCTCATTTTAACTCCTGTTGTCTTGCTCTCTGTCTCTCCCCCTCTCATTCTCTGTTGATGAATTATTTTTGAGTGGGTTTAACAGACCTTCTAATTTGATATGACTGTAGCCCCTCCTATATCCATCTTACAACTTAATCCTCCAGTCCAGAGTGTGGCGTCCTGAAAAGAAATGAGTTGAGTATGTTCGAGATGCTCTTGTTGTTGTTTTTATTATACTTCTGTTTTCCCCCTGTCCTGTAGGTGCACACTTTCAGGGGTCCACACTGGTGCGAGTACTGCGCAAACTTTATGTGGGGACTCATTGCTCAGGGAGTCAAATGTGCAGGTGATTAAATGCAAACACACACACACACACTAACACACACTAACACACACTAACACACACACACACACAAACAAACAAAATAATGTACATTTCTTTGTTTAGAGAATTTTTTAATTTAGTGCTTCATTTCTCACTCTCAGTGCAATTCCACCATAAGCCAAATTATATATGATATTTATTAATGTATATCCAGTAATTATGTATTACTAAATATTGAGATGTTACCACATAATTACACCATAGTTATTCTTTTTTATTCTTATATTCATATTTAAAACCATACTGATGTGACATCACAGAAATGCAGAAAATATTAAAACAATGTAACATTAATTTATTTGTGGCCAGTGGATTAAGAGATGTGAGTAATGTCTGTTGGTTTATGTGTGGTTTAAATCTGCATGTGAGACGCTTAGTCTCCATGATGAAAGATTGCTTTTTGGCTTAACTAACGGCTGAGGGAACTGTTTTATTGAACTGTGTCTCTGTAGTATTGCTTAAATGGGTCACGCTGAAAATGGCTTACAACTAACAGAATATAAATATTTAGCTTGAGCTAATTCAGAATTTGTTTTGCTCTTACTCAAGCCACTGATAAGAGCAAACACTGTTTCAAATAGCTGCATGTATGTATGTATAAAATATTTGTAACAGTGCCGTTACATTGTGGAAACCAATCTGTTAACTTGAGTGTGTGTTTTGCACTGAAAGAATTGTGTTTAGAGCTTTTGTTTTCAACCTAAACTCCTGGAATTCGATCCGCTTTATCAGTTTCTTATGTCAGCACTTCATGGTTTTGTTCATAATTAGCTTCTCTTATTATTTCAGCTTTGACCAATGTTGATTTTGATTAGAATATTATTATAAACTTAAGGGTACTAATAAAATAAAATTAAGAATACAGTGTGTATTTTTCCTTTTCTTTTTGGCATGTAATGTTTAAGGTATTGGCCACTGAGAGGGGATGAGACAGGCTGGTGTGTATATTTTCATGTTTTATTCATAGGACAAACTTGGCTACACTTAATGTTTTCATGGACTGTTCTATTGAATAATATATGAATATATTTGAAAGCATCGTGTGTTCAAAGCTGCTATTTTGGGGTTCCTTTTTAGATGGGTTTGTAGATGAGTCTCTCTCTCTCTCTCTTGTCCTTTCTCTCTTGCTCTCTCTCTCGTTTTCTCACTCTGATTCTATCAGTGGTGCTGATGGAAACTGGGGCAGTGAAGCCTCATTTGATGTTGAAATTTGCATTACACAATGCCCCGGCCCTTTCTCACTGTGTGTGTGAGTTTGGGTGGGTGCCAGAATGCCAGCCCCTGTGTCTGTGCATGTTGTGCCACATTGCTTCATCAGGGTAAAGCCCCCTCCCCCAGTGCCATCATGGCAGAGGGCAAAACAAAGCTGGCATGTCTTTATAATGAAGCACGGCACTAAGAGTTCTGGGAGGCATCCTCTCTACACACACACACATACAGAAACACATTCACGCGTATTGAAATTCTGTCCCCATAAGCAGAGAAGGGTCACTCAGTGTTGTACCCTTATTCAGATATCTTAAGTGTGCGAGGCTATTGAGGGGCTGAAATCCAGCCGAAGTGGTGCTTCAGTAATGTCTGTGGTTCACTGTAAGCATGGAGCTCTCTCTCTCCACTCTGTCTCTCTCTCTATCACACACACACACACACACACACACACACACACACACAAGCTTATCTTCCTAGTCTATTGCGTGTGTGAAGGTGTGTATATGTGTGTAGATCACCCCAGAGGCCTCTCATGCCCCACCTTAGCCTAGTGGGGATCATCTCAGCACCAGCCATCTGAACACAGGATCAGGGGCCCTTAGAGGACAGACTGAACCTCTCGGCACCTGCCCTCTATTACAGCGCCTGTCTTTTCTTCTTAAGAGATCCCTCACTCTCTTTCATAAAATAATTACATTTCTGCATCAATGAATTTAAATGAAGGCACAGTTGCTTAAGGGGCCATTTTTTAATCAGAGTCTTTTTGAATTGGTGTCGCCACACCATATCCAGTAGTTTGTTTTCAACAAATGGGTTAAACGTTCTTAATTTTAATTACAGAACAGAATAGGACAAGTGGTTTGCACCCACATTTGCCTATTAAAAAAGGCTACAGACAAGAGAATTTATTGATAATGTTTAGCTTTTAGACAGTGAAATGAAGTGGTTAGAGTACTTGTATAATGAACATTCCGAGGTAAATAGGTTTTCAGCTCCTGGGGCTGTTTTCAGTGGTTTTCTTCTGTCCAGAATGGTGTGGGTAAAATAAAGCTAAAGCTACCTAAGTGGCTGCTTTCCTTTAAGTAAAGAACTGTAAACAATGAGATCACTCTATCAAGATTATGATTAAAAACCGTTTGTTAGTTGAAAATCTGCAGTCAGTCCAAGAGGAGTGTAGAGCTTTGAAGATCTGCCCCATTTTATAACTGGAACTGAAGTCTAGTCTGCCCTGCAGCTCTCAGAAGGGCTGTCTGTTTCACTGGTTTGTGTGTGTGTGTGTGTGTGTGTTCATGTGTTCACTCTCTTTCTGTCTCTTGCTGTCGCTCACTCACTCCTACTCTCTCCCCCCTTCAGGCCACATTGTTTTCAGCCCAGCTCTAATTCCCTAATTCTCCCCCAGAGCCCTGCTCACACAAAGCAGTGGAGTCTGTGCATCTGCCCCAGCTCTAAGCATACTGCTGCTCTGGCTCTCTGCTCATTCATTCCCTGTTCTCTCGCTCTCTCTCTTTCTCGCTCTCTCTCTTGCTCTCTCGCTCTCTCTCATGTGCTCTCTCGCTCTTTTTCATGTGCTCTCTCTCATGCGCCCTCTCTCTGTTCCTCATCTCTTTCTTATTTCCTCTCTTTCTCTCCCTCTCTCTCTCACTCACTCACTCACACTCTCTTTTTCTCCCTCTCTCTCTCTCTCTGTCACTCTCTCACTCACACTCTCTCTTTCTCTCTCACTCTCTCTCTTTATCTCTGTGTTACCTGCTCTTGAGCAGCTGGTTAATTTAGGGTGCAATGCATTATGTATTAATGCACTAATTTGCCTGCATTTGTATAACTCCAACCTTAGTCTCAGTTTTTGGGTGAGATTGTGCTTGTTTTTATGTTTACACTCTTAAAGCTTGTGATGGTTTGTGTATTTTCTGTGATTCTTCATTGCAACATGTATAAACAGATTGTTTTGCAAGCATGTGATATGAAACCCCAGATGTAATGAATTGTCCCCTTTGTATTTGTACACTTAAATAATCATGTGGCAGTAGCATGCAGATTTTTCCAAAGTTGTGTGTAAGACACTTTTATTTGCACAGTTGTGGGTTTTTTTTGTCACCCATTGTTCTGTGAACATCGTAATTGCATTTGTGATTTTATAGCCCAGAGAAGACTGAAGTGGCTCATGCATTTTTTATCAGGCTTCGTTTGTAGTCTTGGCGTGCCCCTCCAAGGTGACACCAACCGTGTGCCTATCAGACCAGCAGAAGATGATGACATCAGAGATTGGGGGACATTGACACAGTTTGGACAGTTATTGATTAAGGAGACTGGAACCTTACCACGCTGGAATGTTGGATGAAAAATTAACCCAGTCTGTTCTAGCCACAGGAGATAGATAATCAATAATTGTATTAGCCTGAAACTGCTGAGCTTTGCTTTTTTTTTTTTTTTTTTTTTTTCCAGATTGTACATTTTGAATTTGCATGGATCGTATATGCCTAAGCACTAAAACAAACCTACATGATGCCCCTGAAAATGTTTAGAAGCAGGAGAGTCCTGTTTTTAGATTGCTTATATATTGCATGTTGCTGTTTGTTGCAGACTGTGGGTTGAATGTTCATAAGCAGTGCTCCAAAATGGTGCCTAACGATTGCAAGCCTGACCTGAAACATGTGAAGAAAGCGTACAGCTGTGATCTGACCACACTCGTCAAGGCTCATAACTCCAAACGGCCTATGGTAGTGGATATGTGCATACGGGAGATTGAATCACGAGGTGAGTAATCCATCATTAAAATCAACCATGCGTGTGTTTATAGGCAAAACAATGTAATCACCAGTGTTTACTCCTTCATACACCAACATTTATTTGTGTCCTTTTCCAGTGGCAGACCACTGATTTAATGAATTTTGGATGCATGTTTGTTGACTGTTAATTGAATATGCTTTGCGTTTGAAAAGAATTGTTCATTTAGTGGTACAGGACTGTCTTAGGGAGCTATTAAACTTGTTTAAGGCAGCTTTTTTCCAGTATGTGGTAATTCATTTTTCTGCTTGTTAAGGTAACATTTGAATAAATGCAACAAGCAATCAGTAAAAAAAATCAAGATTTATTTGTGAAAAGGTCATTGATAGTTTTTGAGCTTGTAAGGAGAACACAGATTCAGTTCCCGATTTCTCCTCAATGCCGTCACCCATTGTTTGGATTTGTGAAATTCCATCTGCAGCTCCTGATTTAATTTAATTAAGGACTGATTGAGTCAAACCAGGTGTCTGATGGAAAATACAATTAGTTCCACAAGCTCATATAAATACAATCTGTATCACATAAAATCCTCTTCATTTGTTTAAATTTATTTCAGTTTAATTTAGTATATTAAAAACAATCACAGCTCCACTAAACAGTTTTCAAATATTATTTTCAAAGGTGCTTAAGACTAACAGTATGTAGTATTATCTGAGGTGCAGCAGACAATTTATTACATCAATTCATTTGTGGATGAAGATGTTTTTACAGTAGCCTCTGCTTTGTTTTAGGTCTGAAGTCAGAAGGTCTCTACAGGGTGTCTGGCTTCAGCGAGTTAATCGAAGATGTGAAGTTATCATTTGACCGAGGTATGTTTCCGTTTGTGTACGTGTGGCAAACACTGCTGCTCGGCTCTGATGAAATATGGTAATATTATATGAAATTGCCTGCATGCCTGCGCACGGCCATTTATGCATAATCCTTCAGTGTGTTAACACCCACATGTGTTCCCAGCCCCGTTTTTTAGGTCACTCTTTGTCTAACAGTGGGAACGCCATGTGTTCGCTTACTGTGGGGTAGCCAGAGCTGCTTTCATGTGGAAGTGCAGCATTTGTGTGAGGATTACTCTCCCTCTTCACCAAGGCAGCGTGTCCCCAGGAGTCCTCGGCTTCTGGCATTAAACACAGACGCAGCCAGGACAAATGGACAATGTCAGGCACAGCTTAGCCTCTGTAGAGAGCGCATACTGAGTTCAGGGGAAAGGCTTCGCTGCTGAATGTTTGAAAGTGATTTTGAGGAAATACAGCTTCTATGAAGCTTTCCATCTCTCTCAAGTGGAGAAGGCCCCAGGGCTAGAAATCAGCTTTCAGTGATAGCGAAGAGGAGGCAGGCTAAGAGAGGACAGAAAGAAGAGAAAAAACGAGAGAGATAGGAACTGATACATTAAAAGAAGTAAATCAGTAAGAAGGGGCATGAGAGAAGCCGACAGAGAGGAAGTGGGCTAGTGGGGCAAGAAAGAGAGCAGGGTATCACCCCTGGCAGAGTGTCGGCTCGGCTCTGAGCATTGTGATGAGACACAGCATTAGACTGATGCCAAAGTACGGAGTGCCAGAAAGCATTGAAATACAGCCACCACAGCACTGCACAGTGGGTCCGGCTTCAACACACCAGGCAGTGCAGGAGCTGAACTCTGAAGGACAGAATGCTATCCGTCCTTCTTTCATGTCTTCACACACCTCGTTTGAAGTGATTTGTGGTGAGCCCTTATTCAAGCCTTCTTTCTGACTCTCTGTGCAGATGGAGAAAAGGCGGATATATCAGTGAATGTGTATGAAGACATCAACATCATCACAGGGGCTCTCAAACTCTACTTCAGGGATTTACCCATCCCCGTTATCACTTATGACGCATACCCGCGCTTCATTGAGGCTGCCAGTGAGTTTGAGACTTATTTTGTGCTCTCTTATCTGTACTTTAGTATTGCTAAATTATACAATTTTTATAAAGCACTGATATGCACTAAAATCATTAAATTGACAGATGTTTGTTGAAAGTTTTATTTATTTCCAAAAAATGCAGATAAAATTATGTGAAGTTGTGCGATTATATGCTAAGAATCATGTTTGGTTTAGATCATCTCTGCTGTTCCACAGTGATGACTGATGGCCGGTGTATTTTAGCTGACAGATCACACCTAAATTGACATGATATCTTTGGTTAATATCTCCAGTTAGGCCCGCCAAAATCACAATTATGTTTCATGATGATTAATTGACATTTAATTTGGTCAAGATCTGTCTTGGCTACCATTTCTTCCTGCTACCGCTTTGTAGGGTTTTGAACTTTTTAGTTATCTCAAACCAAGTGAACAATACTTCCAGTTAACATGCTGCTTGTCTCCATGACGCCATGATACTTGATAGATTTGTAAAATCTAATGAGTGTCGAACCTGATTATGACCATCCTAAATACTTGCAGTCATCTACTATATAAGTGATCAGGTGAATATGAATTTATCGTCAGGCCTGTGGAAGCCAGCACATCAAAACTGTCCAAAATTTCACTTTGCATTATCATTTGAGTGTTGTTGGGTACATTTGCAGAGATTTGCTATTTATGGCTTAACGTGCTTACAGAGAGCAGACACACTGATTTGTTTGTCTTCTCAGAGCTAACGGAGCCAGATGAGCGTCTCGAGGCGTTACACGAGTCTCTGAAGCTGTTGCCTCCTGCTCACTATGAAACGCTGAGGTACCTGATGGCTCATTTAAAAAGGTGAAGTTACCCTTGACACAATACCTCACTGTCAACCAGCATGCATGTGTTTTTGCAGTTCTACCATTACTCTGTTATCTTATTTTGCCCTCTTAACTTTGAATCAATTAACCACGGATCTCATAAACGCTTCATATTCTCATGCGTGTGATTTCTGTGTGTGCGTTTATAGGGTAACTCAGAATGAGAAGGACAACCTGATGAATGCAGAGAATCTGGGAATCGTTTTCGGCCCCACTTTGATGCGAGCGCCGGACCTCGACGCCATGACTGCTTTGAATGACATCCGCTACCAGAGGCAGGTGGTGGAGTCTCTGATAAAGAACGAGGACATCCTCTTCTAACCTCAACGCCATTGCGCTTCCTGGATGAAGGAACACTTTTTATCATGGACTGCACTCCACTGCTGTGCTGTGTCATTGTTTCTTTTTGTGCAAAAGACTTGAATCTCAAAATGAAGGAACCACTGTAAATATTTTTTTTCCACATCTGATGAACCAGTACTAACTGCTTAGCATTCTGTTTTCCTCCCCTTTAGTGGGTGCGGATTATGTACCTTTTAATTTGCATGTCTTCCTCCCCATTTTTGTCGGGGGTCATTGAAACTGAAGGACAGGACTGTGCAGAAGGAGCGTGGTTTATTCTGGGGTGGTGTCAGGGTTATTGTGGAATAGCCCTGTAACTCACACTCCTGCAGCATGTGGTAAAGCTCGTGAAATGTGACATGTTGTGACTGTGCTTTTATTTTGTCCTGTGGCTGTTTAGTATTTCCCGCTTGCCAAACAGGCCTTTTGAGTTTTGTGAGACATGGTAAATGTAAAACATTTCAGTGAGTTTTGATGACACTTTACTTGGATGCTCCAAAATCTCCAGAAGACACTTTTAAAATCAGTGAGTAGTGTGACAATCCTTAGTTAACAGTGATAGTACCCGTGCAGCATGTGTTTGGTGATGTCACTGCCAATGCCTCCTGGTTTAATAAGTTTTATTTGAATTAATTTACTGTTGCGGTTGTTTATATTTTCTCTTTAATGGGCTAGATTATTTTTTTAACCTCAGAATTTATGATGTACATTCCTTTTTTCATTTTGTGTATGTTGTGGATTTTATGAATGTAATGTAACACATTTCTATATTCCAAGTAAAGTGTCACCAATTTCACTACAAACCTGTGATTTACTTTGATCACTTGTTTCTGCCTACAGTCTGCCTTTACATGCAGTACCTCTTCAGGTGAATCTTCAGAGAGTCCTCAGTTCTCTTGTCATAAAGAATCTCCTTATTCTCAGTGTCTGTTGTTGTAGTCTGGCCTTCAATGATCTCTTGCACTCTCAACAAAACTGGCTAATGTTTTTAGTTGTAATGTTTTTGTATTTGATTTGGGCATGAATACATTAATTTATTAAACTTCACTTTTAGAAATGTGCTGTTCAGAGCTGTGTTTCATCTGTTTCAACTGTGTTGGACCAATTCAAATATGTGTTAACGACATTCTTTGGCAACCTCCTTATTAGGCTCCTCTTCCAGTGACCTTTACACAAGGACTTGTGCATGTCCGTTATGTTGGTATGTTTGCAGTGACAGTTCAGTGATGTCTTGCAACCCTCAAGACTGCAAGCCTTCCAAGCCTCCGTCAATCAAGCTGATTTGTGAGATTATCACAGAAGCGACTGTACCTCAGGCTGCACTTGTCCCCCAAATCATGCCGAGCTCTATATTCCCAACACGTAGGAAGGTTCATGGTTCATTTTTAATTAATCTTGATGGGTTGCCCGCCCCCCACAGCATGAAAAAAATATGCCTTGACTTATCTTACTTCATTCACACGTCCTGCTCCTCTACAATTATAGTGAATACTTGGTTGCATCTGCCCCTTCCTTTATAGGGTTCTTATCTGTGCTCCCATGGTGTCATCCCTTACTGAGAGTACAGTGATTTGAGGGGTGGGGGGAGGGGGTGAATTTGGTTACTTTGGCAGCTGGTGAGTCTTAATTTACCATGAAATCTCATTAAATTATCCTCCATTGTTCACCACAGGTACACCAGTACAGGGTAGAATGTTAAAAGCTGTGAAACCCTTCAAGATAATTCTGTTCCTGAATAGCTTTCTGTTGTTTCTCCTCAGTTTATTCATATATTCTGCCCATCCTCCTTTGTACTTTGGTGTTGATGCTTTAGGTATTTTTGAGTCATTTATTGGAATACATTAATAATCACTATGATTAAATATCACTATGATTGTTTTTTGAAGTGGACATATTATATTTGAATCCAGATTGCTTGTAAGTGGACAATTATTGCATACATATCAGTCATGATACCATTCCATTTTTGTCCCAGCAGATGCAGATGTTGTTCCTCTTTTGGGGGATTGGTGGGGGGGGGGGGTTGTTTTTTGTTTTGTTTTTGTTTTTATTCACAATGCAATTTTCTCTTGTATTAATGTGCCCCCTAGAGCTGTGTGTTGCACTCCACTGACTCTTGAGTGAAAGCTGAAAATATATGAAAAAATGGCTCTAGTGGCCCCGGTTTTGTGGAAGAGTGATTTATTGTTATTGAGCATCAGCAATCCATCTGTATTAATAGCGCAGGGCAGCAGAGCGGGTGAAGAGGCCATTTTATCCAGGCTGCTGCTGCTGCATTAATGCCACAGCGGCTGAACCCTGATCCACACCCATCAAATAACACACACCAAATTAATCACGAGACCACAGTGCCTTTTCACACTAATGAATTGGAATGCCCTCCCGTGATGCGTGAGATAAATTGACCTTTTTAGGTCGGGCGGACGTGGTGAAAGCGCCGTTTCCACGTGCAGGGAGCTGCCCTATATAGTGGAATTCTAATGTGAAGTGAAATATTGAAATCAAGCAAAGAACAGACAGACATGCACAGAATGCATCCTTGACCTCGAGTGCTCTGGGTTCTTTGGATTTCAGTTAAATGGCAAAATTAATGTCGTATATATTTGCATTTTGTTATGTGAGGCAATGAATTTTATAAAATACCCGATTTCATCTCTCTTCCAATTTAATATCTTCCCTCAAACTGTGTGTCCGGAGCTGCTCCTGCAATAGAATGTAGGTTATGTAAATTCTTAATGTTCTTAGCATGCAGGGGAGTGTACAGGATTTTGGCAAAGATTGTAAGAGGTGTGTTACATTTCTCTAAACATCCCCAACAGCTGTTTGTCCATGTTGGGTCTGAGCTCTAAAGGGACGAAACACATAGAGATAGGAGACATCAGATCTGAACCTCATACAGGGCTTAAATAGGGCTGTTTCTGTCTGGCTGTCTGTCTGTCTGTACACGACTGCTGACTCTGAATGGAGCTCTACCTCTACCTTTCTCTCAAGGTCAAATGAGTTTAATGCTGCCAGGACAAACATGTGCAGGGCTGGGATTCAAGTGGCTCTGTATATAAATTGTGTGTGTGTGTGTGTGTGAGACAGAGAGTGAGAGAATGGGTAGGTGGGTGGGATACTGATCTCTCTTAATTCAGCACTTGCCAGAACTGACACTCTGTCTCTAAATAAGATGAATGATGCAGGGGTGTGAGCGAAGGAGTGATGGGGGAGGAGGCCAGGGGAAATGGTCTGCTGGTGTTGGGGGTGCTGATTCTGTGTGCAGCAGTCAGAATGGTGTGTGTTGGAACAGTGTGTAGCAGCTCAGCAGGATGGTGCAGTAGGATTGTAGGCTTCACAAACTGCACTTTACCTTTACACACACATCTTTTGTTAGATGCTCTTGTTCACTTAGAAATTTTAATGTGATAAATTCAATCTTACAGTGATGTACATTAAGGTTATGAAGGTCCTCTCTGTCTTGTCTGAAGTTATTCAGTACAGAGTAACGATAAGTAACCTGCCTCAGCTCATCCTTGGCCTGTATATAATGGATTTTTTTGTTATGACAGAGGTGACACATGCACAGTTTGAGGGTAATGACTGGGACTAGGATCTGGAAAGTTTAGATGATGTCTTTGTAATGTTTCACATGATCAGGAAATGTATTTTGATGGCCAGCATGATAGGATTCTTGGGTGCTTCTGAATGTCTTTATGCAAAACAGATCTGCAAAAACAGGAAATGTGTACCTAATAAAAGCACGGCTACAGATGTTTCTGAGCATAACATTTATTTTTGGAAATGCAAGGTTATTCTATTTCCAGTTTAACTGTTCACCTCTTTACCTTGTAGCATATCTGTATTTATATACGTGATCAGATATAACAGGAAAACATTTCAAGGATACAAAATTAGAATAAATTAATATACACTACTATATTCCATGCATGAATGAGAAACCAAATAATCATAACTTTGCTAACAATGTAGCTGTACAGTGCATTAGTATTAGTATTATTAACATACAGCTATTTTATTTACAGTTACATTTTAGTGTTGTTTGGTACCCAGATGAAATTTCCACTCAGTTTAATTCAGTCAATTTCTAGGAATTTAAACACAAATTTTGAGATCCACTCTAGAATCTGATGGGACAACCTTTAAAAATCTAACCATAAAACAAACTGACGCACATAAATAAAATGTGAGGTTTGCTTGAATTTGTGCTGAAGTGTTGCTGTGGAATTATCCCTATGTCTCAGACACAGATTAAGTAGGTAAAGTCTGTGGAAGCCTTAAGGCAACATTAGAACTGCAGGTTGTGGAGGGGAAAGGGCACAAGAACTGCTGGTGGAGGCAGATTGCCGAAGGGAAAGAGTATTAGAGCTACGGGTGGGGCAAGTGGGAAACTGAGGAAGGGTGTAGTGATGTCAGGTTCAGCCATCTGGAAATGTCCAAGCAAAAGCTGGGGCCTCTCAGCTCCAGCTTGTGGAATGATTAGGCCATGATCTAATATAATAAGCCCATGCTGAGTGGGCCTTTTGGCAACAAGAAGAACTGTCATTTATAGAGTGCCACTAAAACACAGAAAAATTTTCTCTGATTGCATTTTTCATGTATACGGAACGAGGCAGTACATCCAGAAACACTTCTTACAGAACAAAACTCACTTGTTACAGTGTTTACAGAACAGTGCAAAATGATTCTTTCTGCTACCAAAACGTCCACAGTAGAATAAACAAACTATGGCAAAATGTATCAAGCTATGTTTTGTTTGATAAAAAGTAGTTCATATTTTATGAGCTGGTAAATAGAATGCCGATTTGCTTCCAGACTTCTCCTCGATGCCTCCAGCTATTGTTTGGATTTGTGAAATTCCACCAACATCTCCTGATTTAATTTAATGAAAGACTTAAAAGGATAGTTCACCCTAAAATGAAAATTTGATGTTTATTTGCTTACCCGCAGGGCATCCAAGTCGAAGGTGACTTTGTTTTCTCAGTAGAACACAAACGCAGATTTTTAGCTTTAGCCGTAGCATTCTGGTAGTCATTTAATGGAAGTGGATGGGCGTCAGACC
>JBBKCR010000002.1:12875425-12895439 GCA_037577295.1 Ladigesia roloffi | reverse complement strand
TGTGTGTGTGTGTGTGTGTGTGTGTGTGTGTGTGTGTGTGTGTGTGTGTGTGTGTGTGTGTGTGTGTGTGTGTAAACAGGTGAGAAGATGACCCTGAGTATCTCTGTCCTGTTGTCTCTTACTGTGTTCTTGTTGGTGATTGTTGAGCTGATTCCATCCACCTCCAGTGCTGTTCCGCTCATTGGCAAATACATGCTCTTCACTATGGTCTTTGTTATCGCCTCCATCATCATCACCGTCATCGTTATCAACACACACCACCGCTCCCCAAGTACACACACCATGCCTGCTTGGGTTCGCAAGGTGGGTACATAGTGGGTTTATTCATAGGAGGTGGTCTTTCAATACAGTGCCAGTCTACCAAACTGTGTTTACCAAGAAATGTGTAAATGTTTACACCATGGAACTGGGTAATGCTTGTTTTTTTTAAATGCCAACCCAGTGCTGCCACCTAGTGATGAAAGCAGTGATTAGGTCAACACATGAGAAAACCCAAAAGAAAGCCCCGTTTCTCAGGATCTTAAACCTGATCTCAGTGCTTGAAGTGGGAAAAAATAAGTGCAGGAACTCTGATTTTCCCACCTATTCTTAAGCCACTGTCGCTGCATTGGATCAGTTTCTGTAAGTGACGGAACCCAAAAGACGAAAATACAGAAGTTCCGGAGCTGTGTTCCCCTGCGTTCCGGCCCACTTCAAGCATTGCCTGATCTTGAAGTATTTCTGCTCTGGACGTGCCCTCCAAACTCATTAGCTTATTTCCAAGCCCACAAACCAGGATCTAAAGCAATATATCTTTATTAGTTTGATGCTATTTGATAAAGGTAACTTTTTTTTTCTTTGGAAATTTATTTAAAATCCCCCAGTCTGCCTTCTCTTTAATGCCTTAATGTCCAAAGTACCTCGCATTTCATCATTAATAAACATAAAAGAAAAACACTGATAGACAAACCTGTGCCATCATGTTTTGTTCTTTATCTCCCCTGGATGATCTAGATTTTTATTGAGACCATCCCCAACCTGATGTTCTTCTCCACAATGAAGAGGCCCTGCATAGAAAAACAGACAAAGAACATTTTCACGGCTGATTTGGACATCTCTGACATCTCTGGGAAGCCAATGCCCACAGCTGTGCCTTACCAGTCACCCATCACTAAAAACCCAGATGTACGCAGTGCCATAGAGGGGGTGAAATACATTGCAGAGACGATGAAATCTGATGAGGAGTCCAACAATGTAAGAGCATGAAGTGTAATAATTCTTTGTTATAATCTTAGTTCCCTATGGTCAGATTATACATTGTGTACAATTGTTCCTTTGCAGCTACGTCTCTCTTTCATTCTCTCTCTCACTTGTCCCCTCTGCAGGCCTGTGAGGAGTGGAAGTTTGTTGCCATGGTCCTGGATCATATTCTGCTGTGTGTGTTCATGTCAGTATGTATAATTGGAACACTGGCTGTCTTTGCTGGACGACTCATTGAGTTGAGTATGTTATAACATGCTTAAGATATTGTAACAAAAACGATGGGACCTTTAGCTTAATATGCATGCAATTTTTATTTTACAGTATAGCACTGTGTGCACAGAAACATAACTGCAATAATTTTTGCTAAATATTTTACATTTCCTCAAAAAATTGTGTCATGCAAAGGTCACAGTATGCAAAGCTGTGGCTGCAGGTGGGATAGCACAAATCGTGAATGACAATAAAAACATAAATATTTATGTATTGATTGTGTTTTCTTATACTATTTATTTTGCTTTGATTTGTGTCTTAGTTATAAATAAAAGTGAATTAATGATTCCTGCTCACTTTTATGTTCCACTAAGGTTTTACAAAGGTTATTGTAAACAGTTGTTGTTCATATACATCCTGTTTCAAGCTGACTTCCACACGTTGCAGCGGGTGGTTCTTCATTTACCTCAGAACAAACCAAACAGAGAGACATCCTCATCTAAAATCACTGGCTGAAGAGGAAGCAGCTTTCAGACTTCACATTCACATTAAACAACAGCTTGGTTATGCTCATGTGTGCTGTGAGGTGTGATCCCTCTCATACATACATGTCTTACACATTAGTTTCAGTAGTTCAGTAGTTACTGAATAGTACATAATTGTGTTAATATTTGAGTTGTGGACTGGAAGCTTTTAAGAAGTATATAAGGGAAAAGATACACACACACACACACACACACATATATTTATATATGACTACTCACAGTACACAGTAAGACACATTCATCGCGTACATTAATTAAGCGGAATGCACCAGCATAGTACATTCAACGATTTTTGCATGTCCAGACTGTGCTGCATTCGTTTAGTCCTTATAAGGATTTAGATGGCTAACTAAAGCAATCCACAATTCCTTTTTCACCTCTGAATTATATTAATCACGTTATTCCTCTTTCTGTGGATGCAGTTCATCGTCACAGAAACTGTTCTCGTTTTCTCTGAGTAAATGGGTGAGGAAATGTGTGGTAGCATTTATTTGCATGTTGTGCTTTATGGCCCATTCCCCCGTGCGAGAGTATGAGCTGTGAACGCTCCTATTGGTCTGCTGCATACAGAGACAGAGAGGAAGTGCACAACCCTGCACAACCGTGGAAGTGACTTCTCTACGACTTCATACTTGGGTGAGTCCAGCTTTACTGACTAGACTGAGGGAAAATCAGGACAGACTGGGTCAGAAGAGGGAAGGGAAGCTTTGGAGAACAGTGAGGGCATCCTTGCCTCTCAAAGGTGGGTGTTTTTTGATCTGAAGATGGCTGGGCGTTTTTTGGGCCCCACCTCAGGAAACTCAGAGGAGGAAATATGATTGTCACACACAAAGTCCTCAGAAATACATCGAATGACCGAAAGGTGCTTTATATTGGCACATAATATAGCTTATCATTTGAAGAAAAAAGAACGGTTACAAAAATGTAAAAATTCTAAATTGACTCCTCCCTTGTACATCGAATTTGCAAAAAAACAATTGAAACATTCTCGGGATGGTTAAATGAGTTCTACACTAGCATCACTCTTTCTGGCCCCTTTATGTTTTGAGGAAGGATTTAGGTTTTGAAAAGCTGTATACATCAGTAGTTAAGGAAAACTTTGAACTGCGTTTACATATTTAGTGTGTCCAAAAGCATTTTTAGATTTTCAATTAGTTTATTTAGATGTTTATGTTTTTTTAATCATATCTACATTTGTCAGGAAGATGCAATTGTAATTCTGTTTTGCTCTCTCACTCCACACCCACACCTTTTCAACCTATAGTAAATCTTTAGCTTTCTTCTTTTCTTACCTGCTTTGTATTGTTGTGAACAACTCCAAAAAATGGCAACCATATTTCTCACCTATTTGTAACACATTACACAATTTTAAGAAAAAAAAATGTTTTACATTTTTTTCTTGACAAGACTCTAGTTAGCAAGTCTCATTTTTATTTTGGTTGTTTGGTTTCATTTTTAGAGTAATTTTCTTTTTACAGTAAAATGACGCCTAGTTAAGAAATTAGAGCAGATGTTGAGCGTGCATGCACAAAAATAGCAAAAAACATACAATTCAGGACTCATGATATATAAAGCACAACAGAACATAGCCACAGATCCACCTGAAGTATTTTAACCTGTTACTGTACTATAGTACCCTTACATGACTAAGGGCCCTCTAACTGCAGAGGAAGTGGAGACACATTTTGCACAAAAGCCATCATTAGGTGTGCATGCATCAGGAAGTTGCTCAGACCTCTACAGCGGATGCTAAGACCACTGTTTCTCTCAGTCAAGCATGCTGCTTCTGCTCACGAAGAAATCTTTACCTTAGTAAAAAAACAAAAATGTCTTATCCCTTTCTACTAAATAAAAGAAAACATGTTTGTGTACAAAGTTGGCCCTATGGTAAGCCCTGCTTTTCTTTGGTCCTTTGTTCTAAATATGTACAAAAAACGAATAAGGTTTCTCACACACTGCACAGGCAAAACCACTACGATGAAATGTAAATGTGTTTTTAAAAAGTGGCATCTCAAAGCAGCAGCTGTACATCTTGGGGCTGGGCTGAAGAACAGAGCTGTGGAACCTGCTGGTCTTTTGTAAGCCCTGAGCTATTGTGATCTGGCATCAGTCCTGCAGCCAAGGGCCAGTGGAAACATGCCAGATTCAGCACAGCCTGCCATTTAAAATTAGAGAAAGATGGCCAGAGTCATGCATGCATCACCTGCTTCCTAATGCAAAGGCAGCATGGTACAATTTTGCTTCTTGTTTAGAGAACATAGGTAAAGTGATGGTGAACATGAGTATTAAGGTCACACCTGTTCTCTTCAGATCACCCCAAAATGACAAAAGCAATGTAGAGACCACAAATGTGTTTACAAAAACTGCTGTGTACTAGAACATTGGATTAAAAAGAATTTGGCTTGGTGCACCTCCACTAAGTGTTTGGTTTTATGCATGAGAACTGAACACAGCTTTTCTTCAAGAAGAGGAAGCCCAAGACCTGCTAGTAACTTCTTGTTCAGATGGCGAACTTTGTATTTAGTCCTCTTTAGTTAAATCAGTAGCCTTTTTCATTGCTTCTAAGTGGCTTCTTAATCAACCACAGGAAAGTTAAGTGTGAAGCCCAATGTGCAGCTTTATATCCTTTGTGAGAATTACTGTGTGTGTGTGTGTGTGTTTGTGTGTTTATGTGTAAATGTGTGATGTTATGAATACTGTTAAATACTGTTGAAGATCTTTCTCATACATCTTTTCTGAATGTATGCGTTGTGTTTGTTTACTTAAGTGTAGAGTAATAAAGAGAAAATATGCCTGGACCTCCGCCGCCACCACCTCCACCTCCTCCAACATTGTCCTTGGTAAGAAAATACAACTGCACCAGTTTGGGTTACTGTACAGAACACACTGGGTTAATGTAGCTCTGCAAGACCAGCAGGTCACATAATTGAGCAAGCTGGTCTAACTATTTCATTCGTGTTTTGGTTCTTAATAATTATAGTTACACCATAGTATTTTCTGTTTTAGTCACATAAACGATGCATATTAAGATGCATATTAAGATTAATAATTAAATGTAGGTGTGCCCACTCCGAAATATAGATTGAAAAATTGCTAATACAAAACAAATGAACTAAACAAAAAACAATAAATAATTGTAGCTGAATGCGTTATTTTGACACATTCTCCATCATTTGATCTTTGTCTGACGACAGACCTGGCAAAGCAATTGCAGAGACTTTCAGAAATAAAGCATAGCCACATAGCTAGTGTTCTAAGTTGTGCTAGTCTAGCAATGTTTTAAATATTCTCAACATACTTGTTTAGCTGTTTGTGTTACCTACTGGAAGAGGACGAAGAAGCTAATTTTACTAAAAATGTTTTACTTAAAATAGAACCTGGTTTGAAATGTTATTACATATTACATACATTATCACATATGTACATTAATATAAATAGTAATACTATAAATACATTTGAATATACAATTTAATTATGTAAATATTTATAGCTACAATTATTAACAGTTAGGCTGTCAAATTTTATTTGATTAGAAACAATCGATTAAAGAAAAACACTTATTGTCATGGGTTATACTTCTACATTTGTATAATTTTTATACCTTATGTATAAATATGTATAAATATTCAGTATAAAATATTTCCATAAGATCTGTATTTCTCTACTGCGCACAACTTGGGCACTGCCTGTTCAAAGCAGGAAAATGCCCGACTTGTGACTCCAGAGAGCCATCTAGTGATGAGGATATGACTACACTACTGCTGCTCTCAGTATCTGTGAACCATTTCAAACAGGCCAACACTGAGAAACCAGTTCTGAACAAGTCAGAGCAGCAGGGAAGGAATGCCTTACTTTCAGACATCGCCAAAGGATCCCGCTTGAAGAAAACTGTCACCAGTGACCGCAGTGCTCCAGTACTTGATAGTGAGTTATTTCTGAAGCCTTGAGAACTACATAGTGTTTCCATTAGTTCAGTAATGAATCATTAACCACAAAAAGATTCTGTTGGCACTGGTAATCGTCACAGGATTCTGTCAGTATAAGATAACATTTTTACAGATGTTTTTCACCTAATATACCTATTTACACAGAGCCCAAAGGAGGAGGTGGTGGAGGAGGTGGAGGAGGAGGTGGTGGAGGAGGAGGAGGTGGGCTTGGTGGACTGTTCCAGGGTGGGATGCCAAGACTGAAATCACCAGGTAGTAGAGATGCCTGTGGTAAGTATTATTTAATTTCTCTGATAGGCATTAAATGCGTGAAACTTCACATGTTTTCATGTGTTAACATCAGTATTTCTTTAAACAGCAAGGCCACCTTTGCCACCTACTGGTGGTAGATTTCCCACGCCAGGTGGAGGAGCTTCCCCTCGAATTCCTGGCACTCCTCCTGGGAGAGGTACCCTGGGCCGGGGCAGCGTCCCACCTGTGTCTTCCTCTACACCTTCCCCTCCACGCAATACCCAACACAGTGGCCCTCCTAGTCTACCTGGAGGTCGACCCCCAAGCTCCCTCTCTCTCCAGTCCACAACATCAAGCCGGCGCCCCAGTCAACCCCCAGCTCCTCCGAGTGGGCCCTCTGGGCGCCAGCCTAATTCAGCCCCACCTCCTATTCCATTAAGTGGCCGTCCACAACCTCCCCCTGCCTCCTCAGGTGATTTTCCACCTCCTCCACCATCCACAGGAAACAGAGCATCTTTTCCGCCACCTCCAGTCCCCTCCAGTGGGCGTCCACCACTTCCTACAGTTCCTTCTTTCTCCTCAGATGATTTTCCTCCTCCACCCTCATCCATGGGTGGAAACAGGGCATCTTTTCCTCCACCTCCAGTTCCCTCCAGTGGCCGTCCACCACTTCCTACAGTTCCTTCTGGCTCCTCAGGTGATTTTCCTCCCCCTCCGCCGTCCATGGGGGGGAATAGGGCATCGTTTCCCCCACCTCCAATTTCTCTTGGTGGCCGCCCACCACTTCCCACAGTTCCTTCAGCTCCATCAGATGATTTCCCCCCTCCCGCACCAACAGGAATGGGAAATAGAACATCATTTTCTCGTGATGGACCCCTACCACCGCCGCCACCAACAGGAAATAAACCACCAGTCCCCTCAGCGCCAAGGCCTGCAGGTCATACCCCACCACCAGCAATCCCTTCAGGAAGAGGAGACATGCCTCCACTGCCCCCTACACCACGGGAGGAACAAAGCAACAGAACTCCTCATAGAAACTCATCCAGCACCCTGCCCCCAGTCCCACGTCAGGGAGGCACTGGCCCACCTCCACCTCCACCCAGTACAAGACCACCACTAGAAGGAAGGAGCCAATCTATACGATCAGGTATGGCCCTGGCCACGTTTTATCATTTTTATTGTTTTGTATCCCTAAGGCAGTTCAGAGAATACAATTTGATGTATTTGTGTTCTACAGGTCCTCTTCCACCTCCCCCACCATCAGGAGGAAGTAGAGGTAGTACTCCTCCTGTGCCTCCTCCTAATCGTCCCGGAGGAGGTGGCAGGCCCCCACCACCCCCTGACAGGTCTGGACCAGGGGTGTTTCCTCCTCCACCTCCCTCCACAATAGGGAATGGCATCACAGGTATGAAATGTACATATAGCCCATTCCACTAATAAAAGGATTCATTATATTTAACTGTCCTTCTTATATTACATTCAGCTATCTAAACAAACCAATCTGTATTCTAACCAACATTCATTTACTAATTTACAGACCTTGTGATAGCTGATAACTGTTAAACATTTAGATTTGGCACATTCCAGTGTACTGACCAATATTTCTCCATTCTTTTTTCTATAACTCTATCATCCTATTCATGTTTATCAATTATCTGAAATGATTTTCTTCATTTAAATATAATTAAAATTAAAACATTCTAATATTTGAATTGTTTTTTCTATTGATTTACGTCACAATGTCCACACAGGAATTGTTCAATTGATTCTCAATTGACTGCAAGCTTAAACATATGCTCATTGCACTTTATTGCCCCTGCAGAACTGAGATTTTTCACTATTTGTTTAATTGATTACGGGACCAATGTTTGACAGCCAGGCACACGCAGGGTGCATCAGACATGTTTTTTCAATAAAAAAACATTCAAGCATATAACGGTTTATATTTTAAACATTACGTTTTTTTTCTCATGTTTATATGTATGTGTATATACATTGATCAGCCATAATACTGTGTAGGTCCCTCTCTTACTGCTGAAGGTGTGCTGTGGCATCTAGCCTCAAGATTTTAGCAGCAGTTTCTTTAAGTCTTCTAAGTTGCAGTGTGTCCAATCAAACTACCTTGTCCAGCACATCCCACAGATGCATGATTTGACTGAGATCTGGGTAATTAGGCCCCTGCCATTTGTGAATACTCTTACTATGAAGGGGTGTACTTGGTCTGCAACATTTAGATAGGTGTTGATCTTATAGTCACATATATATCAGGACCCAAGTTTTCCCAGCAAAACAGAACTGACTCTTCTGATTAATTTATCCAACATACTCTATATATGTGGTTGTGTGTAGTGTTATTTTGCTTTGAAGCTAATGGTCAATTAGGCAACCTCAGTATTTGTCCTGTGGTCAGCCCAGCCCAGGACGTAACGCTCGCAGAGCTTTGTCCTCTTCTACACCTCTTTCATAAGATTTATAAGACTAATTCTAATGACTGACAAATCAAAACTGGTGAGGGTGTTCGAATCTAGACAAACCTGTACTAACTGGACCCTAATTCAGTTGAGTAGTTAAAAAATGATACTGGTCATCTGAGAAAACTGTTTGATTATCTGGACAGTAAGTATTGATTTGCTCTGAAAAGAACAGAGTAGTAAACAATAAGTAATGGCATCAAACCAGTTTCTCTTCTCAGGCTAACGCAATATTTGTGTTTGTATCTGGATCAGCAAATCAATACATCATTACCTTATGGTGGTGAAATAATTAGTGTTTATGAACAAAAGAACCATTACTGGTTAAATATATGTTTTAAATAAGTTTCTAAGATTACAAATGCCTTATATTAATGATATTATATATCAGTTTATTTTAATATAGTGTATTAATTGGGATTTGGCAAAGGAAGATAACAGACTTGATAACAGGGATAATTTGGTCTCAGCTTACACAGACAGGATAAACTACGGTATGAAGACCCCAATATTTGCTTGTCTTTTTTCAGATGAGTGGGAGGTGAGGTTTTCCTTTCATCCCCTGTCTGATCTTCCTCCACCAGAGCCTTTTATCTCTTTCCCAAAGACATACCCCAGCAAGTCTGGGAAGAATGACAGCAAAGGTAAGGGTAATAGTTTTTATATGAAACATTTTGCTTTGTGAGAGGGAAGTTTTGTACTTGGGTAGAAGCTCATTTTATATTTAACAGTGCTGGAGGGGAGATAACCACAATTACTTATGTTCTAAAGATCACTAATATATGTTAATACATGTAATATACACTGTGACAATGTTATCATTAGGGGTTTTGCAGCAACCGTTTTCAACAAGTAAAAGTTTGTCTGTGTTCCCTATAGGACCATCACACAAAGAGAGAGGTGCTCCTCCACTTCCTCCAGTACCCAGATGAAGGGAAATCAATTATGCCATTGCAGTATTATTGAGGCAATATTGATTTGATAATCAAAGCTTCATAACACTCGTTTGTTCCAATCACACACACAAACACACACACACACACACACACACACACACTTACACACTTATACAAAGGTTAGATTGTTTGTCCCAAACTGTCCATAATTATTTCATGCAATGTATTTAGTTGGAGAAGAACATGCTGTTGTTGCTGGAAGCTTAAATAAAAGAACTTTTCATATCAGACACAAAATGTGCTCATTTAAACAATGAATCTGAATAACAAGTTTGACCCCAGTCTTTGTCTTTTAACCTAATTATTTTCTTTGCATTTCTGTGATTTTTTTCCCATTTGCACTGCTTAATCATTAAGATGAAATTAATTAAGACAGGGTTTAAATCTACAGTGTCACAGTGGTGGTCACAGCGATGATAATCTGAGATTTCATAACTGTAATACATGACTCATTATTCATTATTGCTCCTTACTCATAACACAGTTATGAGTTCAGGAATTAGGGTTTTGGCCCATTTTAGCGAGTAACTGTAATTAACTTTAACTATAACAATCCAAATGAGAAAACGTTAGAAGACTTTTATTTAAGAACATTTTATAATGATAAAGACTTTTACTGTAACACCACGTGAAACGGCCGTGTGCAAAGTTAGCTAGCCCCGCCTTCTGCTGTCTGTGATTGGTCGTCACGCCGAAAAAGAAAAATATGAGCCCGGCAGGAACAACCTGTGTGTGTGTGTGCGTGTGTGTGTAAATTTAGTTGTGTAATAGGAAGAGTAGTTGAATGTCAGTTGAAACCTAAAACTGTATTATGTTTAAATGTGAAGTCTGCATATATGATGGGCGTCTGGCTATAGGTGTGACATCATGTCATGACCAGTGTGTGAGAGTGAGAAACTGGTTAAAACAGACAGAGGACGACTTTGAAGACTTACAGTTCTCTCGTGTTTACTGTCTCTGCAACTCTTATTAACCCGTAACAGTTTCAGCTCAGAGGGTCAGAAAGGTAAGATGTCTGAGAACTGTATCCAGATTTTGTTTTCAAAAGTATTTCGTCGGTGTGATGCAAATACATTGTCCGTATATTATGCACAATGTGGACAGAAGTATTGGGACGCTTAACCATCACTCGAACGGGAAGGTTTGTTTAAAAGCTTTCCGCACGATTTTGGAGAGTTTCTATGGGAAAAAAACTGATGCCTGTCTTAAAATCCCCGTTATATTTACATTTTACAATTAACATTTTAAGCAGACTGCCATTTCCCATCTACAGGGGACAGTCTCCCTGGATGAAGGTAGGTTTCGAACCAACTGACGACTTGGTCCAGAGGCAGTTCCATGTTGTAATGGGCATCACTGTATCCTACCCACTAGGACGCCCCCCCCTCTCTCCACTTACCCCCCACTCATCCCAAAGGTGTTCATTCCACACTGAACTCAGTGCTTAGCTCATTGAGGAATTCGAGTTTTTGTTCTGTAAGCATTGCTGTTTTTCTGAAACCAAGGATCATTCATTTACAGTTTCTCTCAGGGATTTGTGTACACACTGTTTTTGTTCGTTTCAGGCTGGCTGAAACCTAGCAACTCTCCATCCACCTGTGAGGGCTGCAGACTTAACAGGATGGAAGATCTTTCAGCTTACACCACCATGTCCAGTCCTGCACAGGCAGATGAGCAACCCTCAACTGGCCCCAATCCTGCCATGTCAATTGATAAACTTTTCCCTGCTCTCCTTGAGTGTTTTGGGATCATACTGTGTGGATATGCTGCTGGCCGTGCACACATCATCACATCCACACAAGCCAAAGGCCTGGGGAATTTTGTGTCGAAGTTTGCTCTGCCAGCATTGCTATTTAAGAACATGGTGCTGCTGGACTTTAGTAATGTTATCTGGCCGTTTCTATGGAGCGTTCTGGTGGCCAAGCTCACTGTGTTCTTCATTGTGGGTGTTCTGACACTGCTGGTGACCAGCAAGGAAAGCAGATTCTCCAAAGCAGGCCTTTATTCTATATTTGCCACTCAGAGTAATGACTTTGCACTGGGATACCCTATAGGTAAGTAGTGAAACAGGAAGAGTTTTGTTGCTTCATTCAAAATTTAGGAAAAATCCTCAGTTAAGACCCATAGGTGAATCTTTAAAAAGTGATCTATATGGCCTTTGTCCCGGTGTGGACAAACACTGTTGTCCACACCTGGACAGTTGTTTGCTGGCTGTGTTGACTCATGTGGCACTGCTTGCACCATGCTTTTCCTGCACAGATCTACTTAATTCACTTGGCGGCATGTTTGTTTGGTTCATGGATAAAACAGGTTAGGCTGGAATTAGTACCATGAGTGTTCACATTCACCGTATGAATGCTGTCTTATATTCTAGTGATGTACAGATTTCACAATGGTAGAACATACCTTTTTTTTTTTTTAACTCTTATACTGATGTATTAAACATGTAATCTGTTGGCTAAAACAATACTTCCTACTATTTAGATGTAAAGAAAAATAATCTAACTTTTTTTCACAGTTGATGCGCTATACAGAAACACCCATCCAGAATACCTGCAGTACATTTACTTGGTGGCTCCAGTCTCCCTCATGGTGTTAAATCCAATTGGTTTTGCGCTCTGTGAGGTCCAGAAGCGGCGGGGTGAGCATGGGCAGCAGCAGAGCAAGCTGCATGTGGTCGGGGTAGTGTTGCTCCAGGTTCTCCGGAACCCTATTGTCTTCATGGTAGTGATCGGAATTGCGTCACACTTCGTTTTGGGCCAGAAGATCCCACCATTCATGGAGGAGTTTGTGGATGGTTTGGCCAACTCATTCGGAGGAGCTGCTTTGTTTTATCTGGGCCTGACCATGGTGGGTCAACTGAGGAAGCTGACGAAGTCCACAGTGGTGGCTCTGATTCTGCTCATCACTGCAAAACTGTGAGTGTGCGCTGAAAACAGTGAATAGGTGGATTATTTAGGCTTGGGTGTATTAATAAAACATTAAAATGCGATGTAAGGCAGTCACTGTATAGTACATATGTAGTCGAGTAAATTAGTGTTGACTAATCAAGTAATCTGTTAAAGTAGACCATTTTAAATGGAAAGAATAGACAGCAAATAGTGTTCAATTTCCTTCTCTAGGTTTATACTGATATTAGACCAGCTCTGCTTAAACTAGTGTTTGAATTAGTGTGATAAGGCTTTTATTCCAAGTCTTACTGAATATTAGAGGTGAAGTTGATAACAGTTTGGCCTAGATATAATTGAGCAACATCTCTTACTTTATTTGCACATTTACTTAAGGTAGTATGTGTATGTACACAGTCTGTGAATCTATAAGTATATTTGATTTAGTAACATGTGTAACTTCCTCAAAAATAAAAGTTTCAGCTTTTTTTTGTTTTTTTTTAGGAAACTTTTCCAGATAAGTCAAACAATGTGTCTCTCGCTTTTTCTCTCTCTGCTCATTCCATCAGCGGGATTCCATAGTGGGTTCACGCTTTTTCAGCTTGATGCATTAGTAATCTTTACTGATGTGTGTTTGCACAACCTCCTTTACTCAGTAAGCAGATAATTGTCGGCCTGCTGAAGGACTAAACCACAGTGAATTTCCTGTCATGTGTGTCCACAGCTATAGAATTACAGTAGCTTGTTTTTCCCTTTAGTATCAGTGGGACTTGGTCCAACAGGTTCAGATTTGTGTTTTACTTTTACAGAATTAGCA
The DNA here is from genome assembly GCA_037577295.1 of Ladigesia roloffi. Lineage (NCBI taxonomy): Eukaryota > Metazoa > Chordata > Actinopteri > Characiformes > Alestidae > Ladigesia > Ladigesia roloffi. The sequence continues at coordinate 12,882,132 of JBBKCR010000002.1, read as the reverse complement.
CAGTTTCACCTTTCAGGGTTTTGCCCTAGATATGTTTCATTGTCCTGCAGCACAATTCAATAATGATTACAGTTGTAATCCTTCGGTCACTCTGTTCTTGAGGATTATTTCTCTCTGTGCTGATTTCTTACATTTGAGTAGTGTTTTGTTTTGACTCCGTATGTCTATGGGGGGCAATAAGATGTGCCTCTTTGTGATACATATGAAGGTGTCATAGATATGGACGCATACTCATAGCTATGGAACAAGTTGGGGCCTGTATAAATGGCATATTTCAGTCCGCAGTCAGTCATTTACTCTGATTTGCTGCAGTTGTCACAGGTTTCCCAGCGTACACTGGAGAATGTTGAGTCATGTTCCCGGAAGACTGAGATGTATGAAAACAATGATTGGAGACCAGTTTGCAGAACAAATGTGTTTTTACTGCTAGGTGATGTTGACATGTGACTAGGGATGGCTCGATACCACAATTTTGACTTCGGTACGATACTAGGATCTAATACCTTGGTATCAATACTAATTCCATACTTTAGGTTTAAAAAAAAGGAAATTGGCAAATATAGGTGAATTGAAAACAGTTTTATTAAACACAGTTTTTGAAACTCTATGAACAACTGTGCAAAGAAATTGTTAAAAAAATTATAAAAATTACAATTTTGATTTTAGAAGAAACAAAACTGAAGAGATCTAATTAAAATAAAGTAATCTCTTAATATATTTTCAGTCATTATCACAAAGAAAATGTGAATCGAGGTCTGTGGGTTCACCCTTTTCATCACTTTTGTAGGCAAAGTAATGTCATATGTAACTTCTACCACTCTCGTTATTTAGTTTCAGACGTGTATTAGTTTCGGACGTGTAGAGCGCGTTTCGTCTGAGTGATCCATCGCCATTTGTCTGTTATCACGCTTGCCGGTTTTACGCCAATTTGCGCAACACTGCCGCATAGTGGTGAAAATCAGAACAGCGGATGAAATACCGAACTGAAACTTTTGAAATTGTACAGTTGGAAAAAAATAATACCAGTATTTTCACAGTATCGGTATACCGCTCAATTTAAAGCCTAATTCAACTTAACTCTATACTTAAATGTATTTGCTAAAAAGGCACAATGTATCTTTGCTTGTGCCTTCATAAAAATTTGTGTTTGTTTTCCTCAGGCTGGTGATGCCGCTGATTTGTAGAGGAATGGTGGAGGTTTTGGACAGTGGAAACAGTAGCTCTCTAAACCATAGCAGTCTGTCTAACTATGCTTTCCTGTATGGAGTCTTTCCCACAGCCCCCAGTGTGGCCATATATGCTGCCCATTACAACATGGAACTGCAGGTGGTGAGTGCCTATAATAGTATGTGTGTATTGTAAATAAAAGTGAGTGATTTATTTATTACCCTTTTATAGTCATGTGTGAACACACCATAGCACAGTAAATAATGTGAATTTTTGGGGATTTGAACCCAAAACCTTCTGATTGCAAGGCCAACACCCTAACCATTAGGCCATGGGCCCATTACTAGCATTGCAAAATTGTCTGAACACAGTTATTTGTGATGACTACAAGTTCTCGCAATCATAGGATTTCTCAACAAACCGCATGTGAATTTGGTGCATTGACAATATTTGGATTGAAAAAATGAAATGCAGTAACTAAGACAAATTATTTAACAGGGCTGCACCAAGTGGTCTTATTTGTTAACTAAGTAGGTTATGCGGTTGTTAATCAGCTTATGTTTTGAGGAACACTGTGTAGATTTAGAGACATCTAAATGGCCCTGTTTAATTATTTTATTCGTGCGTGTGATTTCTGAGAGTTTCAAAGAAGTAACAGGCAAAATGCAAAACAGTAGTACCCCATCTGTAAATATTCTCACATATCCATTTTTATTTCAAGCATGCAATGATAGATAATCTGGTACTGAACAAAGAAACAAATTTGGAAAAATAAATCAAGAATGTAAAATTTAACATAATGACACAACAAGCTTAAATTCTGTTAAGTATTCAAACTTTGTCTTTAATACATTCAGTTTTTCAGTGTCCTAGTATTACTTGCCCCACTCTTGATATATTCTGAAGTGTATCAAAACATTAGCCTGTGAAATGTGGCTGATAAAGATGAATAAAGATGGGAGCAACAAGACTTTGTTTTTACTAAAGATTTAGAACGTTATGACATTACTAGCCAATGCATCATGTCAGCTGCTTATAAGTGACCGTTTCCCTAATTTGGTTTGTTGCAGCTGCCATGATTTTTCTGCATTATATAATGACCGACAGTTGCATAAAGATCACTTTAGTTAGCAGTGTTGCATCTGATTGTCTTTCTCTAGGTGACTTCAGGCATGGTCATTGGCACCTTCCTCTCTGCCCCAATCATGTATGTTTCTGCCTGGCTGCTGACAATCCCCTGGATGGATCCTAAACTGCTAGCATCTGCATTACAGAATATTAGCTTCAACATCAGTATTGTCAGCCTGTTTTTACTGGTAAACAAGGCACACATCTTGCTGTTTCTTCTCTCTTTTTTCATAGTCTTGGTTTCTTTCCTTTTTTTTTTCTTTAGTTTTTCCTTATTTTTTCACTCTGTGATGACACTGTCTTAAACAGATCACAGCTCATTTGGCTGCCTTAACCCACCCTAACATTATGGGATTACACTAAATCAGTGTTCTCATAATTGCTAGGACAGCACTACCAGGGTTTGAACATATAATTCTGGGATTTTTCTGGAATGTCCATGGTGACTTATGGGCTGAAGTGACCATTTAAATGTAAAACTAGAGGAACTGAAAAATAAATGTTGAACATATAATAACAATATTTCATAGAAGTAACTTGTAATGCAGTAGCGGTGAGTATTTAATATGAGTTTGCATCTTTAGAATTATAGTAGCGCTACACTTCCTTCCTCTTTCTGGTAGAGTTTGGATCTACACCTAACCTAGAAACAGAAATGGGCTTATAGTAAAGAGTTGTGTGTGTGTTTGTATGTTTATAGTGATGAAAATACATCTAAACTACTCTTGACCTAGGCTAGTGTAGGCTTAGCCACAGTTGAGTATTCTAACTACTGCCAGGCCTGTTGTCGCATGATTTGAATGCTTGAAGGAGGTTTTTTTTGTGAAATGAAAAAGAGGAACTAAGAACCTGAAATACCTGTACTTGATTCTATACTGACATTTTGTTTTTGTGCAAGTAAAGAGCAGTCACTGTAGGGTGGCCACCTTCCAATTTTTCCCCTAAGTGGCTAATTGTGCTTCTGTTGCAGGTTTGGTGCATAGCGGTCACTATAATGAGTAAGAAATTCCGCAGGCTTCCTCATTTGTTTACAGTCAATCTGTTTGTGGCACAGGTGAGCCAATGAAAAAATAAATACAATAATCAAACAGAGAATTACACATGAACTGTCCTATTTATAAATTACAAGAGTATTTTTGGGGTGGTTTGTCCAAAGTGTACTCCCCTACACTCACAATGTGGGAGTATATAATTATTATTATTATTATTATTATATATTTTTTTAAATTTCACTCCTATATTTTACTTTTTTTCCACTCTCTGCATGTGTAGTTGGGGGTATGTGTAGGTATGGTGGCTTGGGATTTTGTTGTGGTCAAAGACAACCTTATAGGTCAAGTGTTGACCTTCACTCTACTTTATGGCTCACTCTACAGTACCTATATATGGCCAGGTAAGACATGCTTTCACACGCATATCATTTTCAACATCACAAATACATTTTTAATACACACATTTTGTTTTAAAAGCGATCCTTAAGTGAATGGTGATAGAAGTTCTTAAGACATCTAAATGTGCCCCTCTGTTTGTGACAGATGTTTTTCCCCCTCATGGTTTTTGTGATAGGTTTGATAGCCCTTTCCCTGTTCCTGCTGAAAAGAGACGAGGAGCTGAATGTACAGCCTGGTTTTATAATGATTGCTGGCTGGGGGTGAGTGCTGTCACTTTTGTTTTTAAAGTGCCTACAGGCTGCAGCTGCCGGCACATGCTTGCATTTTCACAGATCTGTGTGTCCAAAAAACAATTCAGAGGATTTTTCCATTTTTATGTAATTTAAACATATTCTTCTACTCAGTGTAAATTGCTTTTAAATTATGATTACACTGATCAGCCACAACATTAAGACCAATGACGAGGAAAATGAATAACGTCTACCCACCCATTGACTGATGCCACTGTAAAAAGAATGCTGACATTTTGAAATGTTCTTGGCCTTAACATGCCATAACATGATATTTTATTCTGTAATTTTGGACATTTCCTCTTGGTACATTCAGCACAATATGATTCTTTTATCTCTCCTGTCCAGTGTGCCAATGGTTGCAATAAGTATCCTCCTCATGGCTGGAAAGAAAATGCCAGAAACCATTGACTCTGCCTTCTTTTTTGGGACGTACCAGGTAGAGAAAACTGAAATACATATTGAACAACACTGAAAAAGCTTCTGTACCTCATCATGTTTTCATGTATGTACTAGGAGTATGGGCCGAATCCAAAAACGGAATTCATAAAGGCACAAATAACATGTTTTTTTATGAATATCGTATTCAGACAAATACTTTAAATAAAAATTATTTGGTAACTTTTGGAGAAATAGCTGTGGAAGTATTTTGTTTAGCTTCATTTAAAGGGTTTGAGCAATGGTAGTTGGATCATTTTTTAAATATTTCAACAAATCTATTCTATCTGATTTAGTGTTGTCTTCAGATTGTATTCAATTTGATTGTGAATATATGGAACACCAGTGACAATTTGCAGACAAAAGAGGAATCTTGAAATGACCATTACTTCAAATGCCTGTTTTGTGCATATGAAACATAAAGGACTGGGGCAAGACTTTGTCCTCATGGGACATGGCCTTGTCCCAGTCCTTTGTCCTTAATGGGAGATGGGGTTCAGAGACCAGGAAGAGGAATTACAATGCAAAACCTGAAGGTTTATGGAACTTACTGAGTCAACAATGATTTAAAACATGCTGTATGTACTCATCTGTCCAAAATGTATATTTGAATATGTAACGAATGCAAAAGTTTCACAACATGGGAATTCAGCAGTTCATTAGAACTGCTGAATGTAAGCTGATGTGAGAAACCATCCTTAATTTCTCTTTCACTATCTGCTTACAGATCATTTGCACTTCGTTAGTGCTGTGTGTAGGTATACTTATAGCAGGAGTCTCCCTCATGCTGCTCAGCAGGGGCGCCCGGGACTACCAGACCCTTGAGCAAGAAACACCAAATAGCACTGTCGAGAACCGAGGAGCAGAAAACAGCGTACAGGCTTGGTGCACTATTGAGCAGCCGTCTATAGAGGATGATATCAGACAAGGTGTTGCATCATGACAGTTCTAAATGTGCAGGGCCTCTTTTGTTGTTTGCAGCGCTTCACATCTTGTCAATTCTCTCCCTACAGGTTGTCAGGGATGTGAGGGTAATTGTGCATCTGTTCAGTCCATGCCTAATGTGGTTATCAATGACCAGATGAACCACATTTCAGATCACCAGTCAGGTACACAGATTTTTTCACTTCTCATTATTGGAACCTTGATCTTAATTAGATTTGTCATGTTCCTGTTTCAAATGTTTTTTAAACCCCAATCAGCCATAACATTAAAACATCTGATGAGGGAACTGAATATTTTCATTTATTAACACTTATAGTCATGCATGAACACAATACACCTCTGCATTTAACCTATTCACCAAGTGAAGCAGGGGTCAGCCACCAGTGAGTAGCTGTACTTTGTTCAAGGGTTCCTTGCCGGTGACACTAGCTTTTTCAGATTCTATCCCACAGCTTTCTGATTGCAGGGCTAATGCCATAAACTCTAGACCATCCAGCTGCCCAGGATAACATTTGATTCTGTCCAGGTGTAGTGTGCATGAAAGATCAGTTGAGTAGTCAGTGTTGAAATTGGGTTGGAAGCAGGAAAAATGGCAAGGATGAAGATCGGAATGACTGTGACAAGTCATTATTTGTGACCGCTGGGTCAGAGCACCTATAAAACAGCAGATCTTGTAAACTGTTTGTGGTATGCAGATAATGGTACAGTGGTGGGACAGAAGCATCATGGATGCCCAAAGCTCATTAATGTTCCTGGGGAGTGAATAGCCCTAAAAATGATTCAGATCCCTCAGAAGAGGATAGTTAAAGTTAAGGTGTCCAGTACTATATCCTATAGTGTGGTTATATTTTCAACAATTGCTCTGACACAGAGAGGTATTTAATTAGGGCAGCTGGTAGTTTAGTGGGTAGGGCTGCGATGTGGGTTGTGGGTTGTGGGTTTGAATTACAACATTGCTAGTGTCAGCCCCATGCTTCACTTGGTGAAAAGATTAAATGCAAATGTGCTGGGTCCATGTGTGGCTGTAAGAGGCCACTTTACTTTATTTCATTATTACCTGTTTGTAGGTGAGTGTGGGACCTACTGTAACTCTGCTCAGTGTTTGCTGGTGGAGGAGGAACAAAAGTGGCAAAATGCAGACAGACAGATTGCCAGGCATGTGTTGCTCTGCCTGTTACTAACAGTCAGTCTTCTTGCTGTAAGTACAAACCTGGTACTTATGTTAAAGATAAACGATTGTGTGTTCACTTTATACCTCAGATATGCTAGCACCAGTGTTGTGCATGAACTAGTTCAAAAGAACGCGTTCATTGAACACGTTCATATTTCAGTGAACTTTGAACTGAAC
>JBBKCR010000002.1:12837190-12873744 GCA_037577295.1 Ladigesia roloffi | reverse complement strand
TGAACTGTTCACTTTGAGCATGTGTGAACTGAACTTTGAACTAGTTCACGAAAAGTGTGAACTTGCACAACACTGGTAACCTGGTAGTCAGACACTAATTCCAGCAGATGTTGAAATGCTCTCAGTGTGAAATGTATTGCTTTATTTTGTAAATCAGTGTATACAGTTCATGCCATGTTTTTGCCATAACATGTAATCTATTAAATAAATTACGTAAATAAATTACTTCAAATACATTTTCATAGATGCACACTTTCTGTATGTTTTGTTTATTTATTAAGGGAAAAGGGCTTAACACATTATATTTGAGTTTTTGAGTTTGTAAATGACAAACACTAATAACTTTTCATAACCTTTCCAAAATACTGACATTTTTGGAGACCCTTCTACAAAAGGTCAATTATTTTTCCCTGGTTTGGCATTCTATAGTATCTGTATGTATTTTTTTATTATTTCACATTTATATGAATAGTGTGATTTATACCAATATGCAAACTGGATGTTATGCTCATGGAATATTAATTATTTATAAATTAATAATGTTTTATCATTCACTTAGGGCCACCTAGTTCCTCAGCCTGGTTCAGGCTTTGCTGTAAACACCAAGCTCTTCTTCAACAGTATCTGAAAACAGATGCACCAGCAGGGTAGAGTCTTCCAAACCATCAGTCAGGTATTGCTCCATTTCAGCCACCTTTTGCTTCTCCAGTTCTCTCATTTTTTCAATGATCCTCTGGCCTCTTTCCTGTTCAAATAAATGGACAACCTTTGTTTTTGACTTTCCTTACTATGAGCCAACTTTAAAAAAAAATGTAAAAAGTTTTTATATATATACATACATACACTACTCAACATATGTTAGAGATATTTACATGAGTGCTTTTACTGTTTGCTCTGTTTTTTTTAAGAAATAAGTAAAAGTTCCCTTTGATTTTACTAATAATGTATGAGAAAAAAAACCCATTTTCATTAGTTTAATATTTATTACCTCAAAAATTTAGAAAATAACAGGGATAGCCCCAAATAACAAAAATTGTGGGGGCGGGGTACGATCATTCAATTTCTGCTTCAACTGGTCCCAGACATGCACTATGGGGTTCAGGTCATAGGACATTGTTGGCCATACCATATGAGGCACTCCAACTTCCTGATGTCGAGCTGAGACAATTCTGCCACAATGTGGTGGAGCATTATCGCCCATGAACAGAAGATTGGGGGTGTGCTGGCAGAATTGGGGGATTATGGTGGGTTCTGTGATGTCTCTGAGGTAAGAACGTGCAGTGACTGAGCCAATAATCAAATCTGTTTTGCGCTGACTGGTGATGCCTGTCCGGACTTTTGCATCTCCTCCACTATAGCGAACCCTGGGCACCATGAGTATCAGCATTTCTGTGCAAGGTGACCCGACACTCATCAGTGAACAGAATGGTAGACCCCTGCTGCATTGTCCAGGTCACATGGTCTTGTACACATTGCAAACATTTACAGAGGTGTCTTGGTGTCAGTGGAGTCACCTGCAACGGTCATCTGGCATTCAAGGCAAAGCGGTGGAGTTGGTTGCAAAAGGTTTGTCTGGAAACCCTAGTACCCCTAACAACGTCTTAGTGCATAGGTCCTTTGGTACTGGTCAACACTGCGGTCTGTCACTCGTGGGGCTCCACTCCTGGATCTGTCATGAACTCTGCCAGTAGTTGTGTGTCTTGATGCAAGTCTGCTGATGACACTTTGAGACACACTGAGTTCACGAGCAACATCTGCCTGCCTGCCACCGACCTAAAGGCATGCCATGACCAGGTGGCTCTGCTCGACTGTTAGGTGATATCGTGTGTTCATGGCTGTTGGATGAACTTGGAATGACTTACTGTCAATACCATCTTTTTATACCCACAGAATGTTGAAATTGATACGACATTGAAAAAGGTTGTCTTTTGGTATTGGCCCCAATATAAGGCAGACCTGTACACAACTGAGACCATTGCATGGAAAACACACAATGAAGTGTGTCTATCAACCCAATATAAATGCCTCTCAGTCCCAAAAACATCTGAAGTGAAACAAACACCATATGTATGACATACACTAAATCTCTCACAATATCCCTAACTTATTGTGAGTAGTGTGTATATATGTGTAGGTACAAACATACATACATGATTCTAGACAACTTACCCCTGTGCTGTCTATTATGGCAGCCACCACTTCATGCTTTATGAACAGAGGGTGTTTGCGGTTAGGTTTAGTCTGAAAACGAGGTGTCTTCATCACTGGGTCATCCTCCCCAAAACAGGGAGAACATGTGTGCTTCAATTGCTTTATATCAGCTACAAAGGCAAATGGCTTGAAAACAGACCTGAATCAAGAAAACCCATTATCAATAGACCAGTTATGAAGACCCACTATTCGAATATTTTAAGACAAAACTGATAATCAAGATACAATTTTTGATGTTTATCAAAGTTGTACAGTTTTTGTTATCTAGTATCTTACAATGTGTAATTTTCAGTGTGTAAGTTCCAACCATCCATACCTTTCAGGATCAGGTGTTGCAGTGAGGAAGTGGACCCCAGGCAATAACGGGTTATTAGGAACCACTGACACCATACTTCCAGTTGTCATGAACATGCCCTCCATATTAATGCCACTCTCCTTATCTCGCAGTATGTCCATCATGGTTTCACCCGTTATTTGCCCTGTAAAAATGATAACAATTTAACATTGCACTAAATAGAGAACATATTTATTGGTTAACAGGATTTTGTCAGTATTATTACTTTGAACAACGTGGATTCATAGAAAAGCTTCTGTGTTCTTTTAAAGAAGCACTAATCACAGTATGCACATTATAAATTCAGATGTGTTTTTTATTTCTCATTATTTTTTCCAGTCACCATTGTTTTTTTCCAGCAGTCTGCGGCCCTCACAGTAGCGGCTCCCAGAATCCTCTATGCGGCCTTTGGTCATGAAGGAATAAACCTCAGCAAAACTGAACTTAGTTTTGCCATCCCACCAGCCCTGCTCCTGTGCATATTCCCGCATTTTTGGGTGCTCCTTGTCAATCTTGGTTGTGATGGAATACTGATTTGAAATGTTGCGATATCCATCTTAATAGGAACAAAACAGAAATGCACATTTAAAGTGTAGTAAATGCGTAAAACGTTTATGAAGAAATGACTGACCAATGAAGGGTCCAACTGGCAAATGTAATTTCTGGCTTACTCTCTACTCTCTCTGCTGCCCAGTATTTCCCAGAGGTTTCCAGCACCCAGGCCTCTTTGCGATCACATATGAGGAAGCTGTTATGATAGGTAAATGTGCACTGATCCTCCATACAGTTGCCCCCCTGTCCATACTTATCCAGCAGCTCCACTAATACATCCACAGCTTTCTCTGCAGTGTCTGCTCTCTCTAGACCCAGTCTAAACACAAAACAGACCAGGTGCATGATTACGTAAACATTGAAATACAGCAGAAAAACAAAGTTATCTATAAATCAAACACACAAATGAACATTCAATTATCCTCCATGTCCACATTTATAGATGGTATAGACTGGGGAGCAAATGGTACGTTTTGAAACTAACAAGTGATTAGGTAATAAATTAACCACTTAAAAGCCAGGAACTCTAAATGATGGAATATTGCTGTTTGGAATTGACTGCATTCAGCCAATCAGTTACTGGTATTGGACGATTAGCTCTGACAAAATCCTAAATGTTTTTCCATGGTGCTTTATTATATCCCTCTTGCTAACACTTTAGGCTCATGCTCCCAACTCTATAATTGGCAATGATTTTCAAAGAAAATTATACAGCTGTTTGCACACATGAATCACTGTGTTACCAGGGTCTGCCCCTCAAAGTAATTTAATTTACTAATTAGAAGGGGTGTCTGCATACTTTTGGACATGTAAGGTATGTCTTACATGTTGCACAGAAAACTACTCCAGCGTTGGGCTGTCACAATGTATTAAAATCAAATCATAAATTAAATGTATATTTTTGTTAAATCTTTTTAATATATAATTTGCAGTTAGAATAGTAAACAAGGAATCTGCTGCCATTATAGCAGTTTTCAGGACATTCCCTGATCATTTTCCACGTTATCTGCTATTAGCACTCAAATTACATTTGTGCTCATTAAAAGAAAGCAAACCCACCCCAGCACATACTCACTAATGAACGTTTGCCTATAGCAACAAATATACATATGAAGTAAATTAATTGTTTGCTGTTATAAATTATGTAAAAAAATATTCATAAAAACAATACCTAGATAACTTTATAACTAATAGGAAAGGGACAACCCTACTTTAGGCTGAATTAGTGTACTCACCTGACCAGATCCATGCCCAGCAGAGCCTCCTCATGGTCAGCGCTTTCTCTCCCCCACACAGCTTCATTACCAATGCACACCTGGTGTTCATTTGCCCCCATTTCGGCCCCCCAGAGCCAGGCTGGTTTACTCAGGACTACAGCATGGGTATGGGCTGTCTGCTCAATCTCAATATATGTGCACTGTCCAGGAAAGAAATGAGAGAGAAATAAAATTGCTCTACTGGACACCTACATGGACAAATTCATATTTGGAGATTCAGCAAACTATTGATCCTAGAGGAAATTGCTTGTGTTACAGGACAGAAACAATATAATATTAGTATGAAGTCTAAATAAATCCAATAACATGCTGGGTGTAAATATTATATGTAATGTAAAATAAGTAGTGATCTTGCACATGGTAAAACTATTACATGTAAAATTATTTAGCACCAAACTGCAGAGACACTGAAAATGGTAAGAGAATTGTATATATTAATAATGGTGATAATAATACTAATAATTTTTGCAACAACAACAACAACAACAATAATAATAATAATAATAATAATAATAATAATAACAATTATTATATTATTATTATTATTGTTGTTGTTGTTGTTGTTGTTGTAAAAAGTATTAGTATTATTATCACCGTCATATGCATAACAAAAACAACAACAATAATAACGACAATTATTATTAGTATTACTCTTATTATTATTATTATTATTATTATTATTATTGCTTCAAATAAGGTAACTGCACATGATGTTGCACATGGTAAGACAATTGCACACAAGATATTTCATAATATTTCCATCTCACAAAACGAACTGTTGGTTTTGTACTTGTATTATACCTCTACTTTTTCCCCTTCGTCATGGTCTTTGGCAGGTAAATAAACCACCTCCTGGACTTCATCGCAGGGTCTGTCCGAGTTCTTTCCGAAGATGATGCGATGCCCCTTCGTAGCAGGAGGCAAAGCCACGAAAGTATCACAGGAGGAAGGCTTCATCCTGTAACACAGAAACAAATCTAGTCCCAATCTAGTCTCAACATGGAGCAGACCCAGAACTTTAGGGTAATCTGGAACTATGCCCATGGTTTACATGAAAATAATCTACCATTGCATTCACCATCCGGTGGTATTAAATCAATATATTTTAAGTTGTCAAAGCGATGCTTTGTTTCAATCAGAAAAGAAACTTTAAAAAAGCCATATTAATATATTAACATATTAATGTCAACAGACACTCATCCTCACTATTAACCAGGTATGCTCAGGAATTACCTACTGTGTAAGGTGCAGTTCTCCTAAACAAAATGCTGCCAGACTTTCTCTTTCCATTCCCAAAAGGTGAAACTCAAAATAAACGTGACTTTCACCAACCGTGCACATACAGTGTTTCAATCTGCAAATAAACTGAGATAAAATCATGTACTTTGGGTGCATGTGCCCCGTACCAGGTCTATCAGTTCGTCCGCATGTGTTACATATCAGCGAACTGCGCTTGCTAGACCCGCTCCGGAAGCACATTTGGTCCCACTGTAAATATTAGGCTGTGTTTTCCTGTTGATTTCGTTTTTCGAGTTTCCGTCATGGGGAAGTCTTTTGCTAATTTTATGTGTAAAAAGGATTTCCACCCAGCCTCAAAATCCAACATAAAAAAGGTTAGTGATAGTCGTTGGAAATTTAGATGCACTTACACGCTGGTTAGCTAGCCTAAACAGGTACTATCCTAGCATGGTAGCAATATAGCTAAGTGATTTGTTACTTTTGTTAATATATGGTTATTTTCACCTCAGAATATTTAACATATTTAGTTAACTTCTGTCTTGGAAATACTTTTAGACCTGGGGTGCTGATTCTTTTTAGCTGAAGAATTTTAACCTTATAATAAACGCTCGTTAGCCCTTTCTAGCAAATGTAATTTTATAATATTTTTGCACTATTCTCCTGTGCTACATCAAGAGATGATTGAGTATGTTCGGTGTGGAAGAATTTCACTGGCACGCGCAGAGCCCTCACCCACATCCAGCATATTTGGGATTAACTGGAACGGATTTTGTGAGCCAGGCCCTCTCGTCCAGCTTCAGCGCTTTATATCATAAATGCTCTAAAGGGTGAATGAGCACAAATTCCCACAAAAACTATTATACTAAATATTGTCGAAAGCCTTCTAAGAAGAGTCGGAGCTGTTACAGCGGCAAAGTGGGACCAACTCCATATTAGTGTCTGTGTATTTGAATTCAGTGTCATTACGGTCCCTGTAGGTGTAATGGTCAGGTCACTCATTAGTTTTGTCCGTGAAGTTGGCCTGCAATTTGATTAAAATTGGTTACTATGTTACTTGTTAGTTAGATCATTTAACTTGCAGTAACAGGAAACCAACCAGAATGAAAAGTACCTGGCTCTGCCACTGCCCTTTAGTCACTGTCTCTGCTCTAAACTAATGCTATTTATCATTTTCTTATAAGGTATGGATAGCAGAGCAGAAATTAAGTTTCGAGAAGAAGAAGCAGGAAGACCTGATGCAGGCATACCTGAAAGAGCAGGACACTTACAACAACAGGTGACAACAACTGCATGACTGGAGAAATTTTGGTTCATATGCATGATGATGTCATCAAAAATCTGTGTTTTCTTTTTTAAGGTGAATTTTTTTATGCCGTGGGCCATAATAACAATTAGTTTTTGGAATGACATTTAAAAATACATTATACATGCAATTAATTATCTGGTTTAGGAATTAATGTAATGTTGTCCCTCATTCTCTGTGATATCATGATTCTCCTTGAATGTAGTTTCGCAACCCTGGTACTGGATATCATGATATTCTGCAATTTTTTTGAGATTGGCTTGGTTCCAAAACACCTGTAATAAGCTTTTCTGTGTTGAAATTGAAGTAAGAGAAAATGCTAAACTGTGCAGGGCAGAGGGGATTACAGGACCATGGTTAGGAACTGAGACATCCACAAATTAATGTTGTCTGTGTAGCCACACAAGTAACATAAAGACGTTTTTAGGATCATGTGTCTTTCCCTTGCATATAAACATTTTAGTAGTATATCAAAGGAAACTGAAAGACCCTTATGTTGAGCTAAGAACTTTAGAACAGTCTTCATTTCAATACATCTACAGTTTTCTCTTGACTCATGTTTTGAATATTCAACTTTTCCTCCTCTTATTGTCTATACCAAATGTTGCCATAAGATGGCAGCAATGTCACCTGTAATTATATGTACTTGATTCATTCAGACTCTTGTGTATTTTAGGCTGTTGATGGGTGATGATCGAGTGAAAAATGGCCTTAATTTCATGTATGAGGCTCCTCCTGGTGCATCTAAAGGTAATTATGTTCTGAATGGTATAATTTAGGGTGTGAAACGACATTTCTTCATAAAGGTTTATCTCTTACTTCGTGTCTCTTTCTGTGCCCTTTTCCCACTCATTGACTGATCTTGAGAAGAGGAGACCAAAGAGGTAATTCTCCTTCGTTAAGATTGTCAACCATCTGACTACTAATTATATATCTTAGATAGCATTTTTTAGAACTGTCTTTTGTGTAGGTGTTTTAAATGAACTTTAATTGGGTCTTAACAGGAAGGAGAATCTGACTATAAGTTTGAGTGGCAGAAGGTTGCTCCTCGTGAGAAGTAAGTGCTCTGATTCATTGTATTTATTGTATATGCTAAAATTTTCAAAAATGCTTTCTCGGTTTGTGTTTTGTTACATTTTAATTTTTTTTATTTTTACAGATATGCAAAGGATGACATGAACATCAGAGATCAGCCTTTTGGCATCCAGGTACAGTCTTCAGACTTTTTCCTTTTTTGGATTGTGTTATTTTTATATTGAATGAGGTTGTCAGTTTTTTTTGTGTTTCATGCTTTATGCTTATGCTATAAATGGACCAGTCTGTGAATTTCTAGTATTTCTCCTGTAGGTGCGAAATGTACGGTGCATCAAGTGTCATAAGTGGGGCCATGTGAACACTGACAGAGAATGTCCTCTTCTTGGCCTGTCAGGAATCAGTGCCAGCTCTATGACAACTGAAGAAGCAGGTATGTTTTTCTTGTACTGTTTTTAGAAACAGTAACTAGAGAGAATCTTACAATGTTTTGTGTATAAATCCTTTGTATGATTAATAAGGCTGACGCACCCTGGCTTGACTTTTGTAGGTCATTACTTGGGGTACTTTTGTTGCTTTCTCTCTGTAGCCCTAGAGGTGGCAGTATTGTCATCTCTAAGTACAGTAATACAT
Source organism: Ladigesia roloffi (assembly GCA_037577295.1). Classification (NCBI taxonomy): domain Eukaryota; kingdom Metazoa; phylum Chordata; class Actinopteri; order Characiformes; family Alestidae; genus Ladigesia; species Ladigesia roloffi. The sequence continues at coordinate 12,865,163 of JBBKCR010000002.1, read as the reverse complement.
GGATAAAATATTTCAGGTCTCCAGTGTAGTTTTGGAGACATTTTTATTATTGCACTTTCAGTTTCACTGTGTTTAAGAAAACTATTCTTGTACATCTTTAAAATATTTGCAGAATGTAATTTAAGTGAATGTGAAATGACATTAATAATGACATGAATTTTTACACTTTCAATTTTGTGCTGAGTTATGAATAATGTTTTATCTTTAGACAGATTTTGTTTGGTCAGTCTCTTTTAGTGTTGCAGGATCTCCTGAACTGCTCTCAGTGCAGGAAGCAGTAGTTGTGTGTGAGGGCTGTAATCAAAGTGTGTAGCACTACAATAATGTGTTTACTGCTCCTGAGTCCGGCGCTACAGTTCTGAGACTGGTCCCCTCCTGCGCTGCCAGAAAAATGCAATTATTGTGTATTCTGATTTGCTCTAACCACTGCTTTGGCAGAATAATACGGTATGATTTGCCCAGTCAGGGGACGAGTGAGTTGATTTGGTGTCCCTTTCTGTTAACAAAGCCAGTGCTGTGCTCCCCTCTGAGGGGGACGCAGACACACATCAATGGGACTGTGAGGCTGTGTTTTGTGCTAACAGGCCCGTCGATGCACCCCTCCGAGTTAATGGCAGAGATGCGGAACAGTGGGTTTGCGCTGAAGAAATGTGTCCTTGGGAGGAACGCCACTGTTTGTGATCCAGCACAGGTAATCTCCAGGTCCCCCCACCCCCTTAGGCTCTAATAAGACCAATGATATCCATGCCTGGTCCTGAGTTAGGAGGAGAGAGTGTGATTGCAGCAAAACGGTCAATTATCAGACCGGCAGCGCACAGTGATTCCAGTCAGTGCAAGTTTAGTCAAGAGGGCAGGGTTGATGAGACTAACTGCTGAAATTATAGGTGAGCGGGGAAGCAGACACACTGTTTATTTTACAGCTCTACATAGCTTACACTGCTCACTTTGATTTGCCCTTATGTACCCAATCTAGTTTCTGTTTGTTATAAGTGTACGTTCATCCAGTGCATTTTGCATGTGGTTTATCCTTTTCGAGCTGGCAAGATTCTTAGGTGTGTGGGTGTCAGTATGTGTTCTATAAGTCATTGTCCAGTCTGATGTACTACAGGAGTTTGTGGCCAGTGAGGAAGAGGAGGAGGAGGATCCTGAAGTTGCATTTCTTAAATCTTTAACAACTAAACAGAAACAGAAGCTTCTCAGGTGTGTGTACATGCAAATCCATTATATATATATTTATTTTTTTTATGTAGGGAAGATGGTGGCATTGTTAACATTTATTTTATTTTTATCCCTTTTGTAAGTAGGCTACTTGAGTGTAACATAAATTGGTTGTAAAGAAATTAGTTGCTCTAAAATGTTTTTTTCCTTTTCTCACATCTCACATCTATAATCAATGTTTTAAATAAATGGTATTCTAATTGGTGTTTTCCTCTTTAAAGAAAACTTGACCGTCTAGAAAAGAAAAAGGACAAGAAGAGTAAAAAGGAGAAAAAGAAGAACAAACATAAACAGAAGAGAAAGACATCTAACAGTTCCTCAAGCAGCAGCTCAGACTGTGCCAGCAGCTGTAACTCTGATTTAGAACATGAAAATAAGGCAAAGAAAGAGAAGAAGAAGAAGAAGAAGAAAAGGAGTAAGAGAAAGAGAGACTCCTCCAGTGAGAACAGCCCTGAAGATGAGAGTGGAGGAAGAAGCAAAGAAAAATACCACAAGCCAAGTAATAGAAGCCACTCTTGTAGTCCTAACTCCAAGCGCATTGACAACAAACATGCACACTCACACCCAGAACAACAGGACAGGAGAGCAGAAAAAGGCCAGAGGTCACCGAGTGGACATGATATTAGAGAGCGAGAACGGATCATGAATAATGACGGAGAGAGAAGTCGAAGTGCTCAGACGAGAAGAGACGAAAGATGGAGGGGTGGGGAGCGACACAGAGATGCAAACAGAGTGAACAGAGTAGATGAGAGAAATAGGAGTCCAAGTAGGGAGAGAGGCAGAAACCGAGAGAAGTGTAGGGACAGAGATAATGAACGAGAAAAAGAAAGAAGTGCTAAACAGAGGAGTGTGAGTAGGGATCGTGGTAGAAATGAAGGACGCTGCCGAAGCCCAGATAAAGATAGAGAGAGAGAAAGGAAGAGGACAGAAAGGGAAAGAAATGTGAAAAGGAGTAGTAGAAGTAGGGAAAGAGCAAGGCCTGAAAAAGAAAGGTACAGGAGCCGAAGCAGGGAGGATGGAAAGAAATGAGAGAAGCACAGAGAAGAGAGAAACCCTTTGAGCATGTGCAGTCTCTGTATTTTTATTGAAAAATATTTCGAGGTTGCCCCCCCCAAATCCCATAAATGTCTCATCCCTTATATGGTGTTTTATTTTATGATTTTTTTTATTTAATGTATAAGCGATGGTTTGGTAAATTTACCATATTTGCCCTCTCCCTCTTTGGAAAAAACGCTTTTATTTTATTTGAAATCTTGTCAGTAGATGGCGCCCAACAGCTTTAGAAAAGCGATTGAGGATAATTAAAATCGCAATGTAGAACTCACCCAAGTTTGATTAGTTTACTTACCTGTGCTTACTTTGCTGCTTTGTCCTTGAGTTACTTGTTCAGTTCTGAAACGCTCTGTACGATTTTTTTCCAGCGGGCCGTCTTTGGGCCAATTTTCAGTTGGAGCGCATGGAAAATATCGGCGGCTCCTTAATGTTGTCTGTTGGTTCGTCACAAAAAGTTTTATTCATGCTTGTTTTGCATTTTCACATTTTAGATTATTGCTTTTTTTATATATATATATTACTGCGTTTCTTTATATTACTGCATTTTTACATAACTATGTATTGGGATACTTTAAAAAAATTAAGTACAACTGACGAAGGATATTTTAAATTAATTGAAAGTTTTGGCAGAAGCGCATTATTTCTGTTCGACTTCAGTGAACAGCAACCCGGCTGCAGTAATCTTCAGCTCTGTTGCTGTTCTATTTATAATTAAAGAGCGAGATGTATGGTTTTGAATTGAAAATGTATACAGGTATTTCGAAAAGAGAAGGCATCTGTCCAAATTGACTGACAGTTGAATTTGTGTTTTTATTAGTCTTGCTGTTGAGAGAGATTTAAATATCCTTGTTTGGAGTTTCTAAACAAACTACACATTTTAAGTTGACTGATTACATACCTATATCTTCTGTTTTATTGGCATCTTTCCCAAAATCACTGTTTCTCTGCTTAACTGCCTGCGGTTTTTCCCGTTTTTATCCTAATTAATTTGTGGGACAGAATTAAATCTCAGAGTGGGCTCTACCTGTTCTGGCACGAAGGATGAAGATCTCAGCTCTTCACTCTTCTCAGCTTTGTTTTCACCGCAGGAAAAACCTTCAGTGCCCTGTATTACTCTAAACCTCAACTCACCTCCCTCCTCCAGACCCGACGTTATTCTCATTGTCATACAGTGGACTACCACCCTACTGATCAATGGCTAATCCATTTTTAATCCTTTATATTTTCGATCATTGATTTGGCGCTCAGACCCTATCGATTTTGTCAGATCCAGAATCTTTGGATTGGGCAATAAACTATACTGGGAGATGACGCTCATGTGTGAAACTGGATTATTTGGCATTCCTGATTTTTATTCCCTGGAATGAATGTTTGAGGCACAGGTGGGCCAAACCGTGGCTATTCCAAACATCCCCATCAGTCCAAGCGACTTTGAGTACAGTGAGGCGCGAAGTGTCATTTGAACTCCAGGAGGGACCTTTAATAAAGAGACCTGAACAATCAGGATTCTGTCAGTGTGATAGGAATCGTTCGTTCTCATTCACAGTTGGGCCAAAATAATAACGCTCGGCTATTTATTAACGGATTTTTAAAAAGCCGCTAGGCTGTTTACCAGTAGTAGTGATGTGACCAAAATGCGCCTATATATATGTAGCTTTCAGAAAGGCAGAAAAGCGAAACATTAAAGCGTTCTACAACAAAAAATAAAAACTGGTTCACTACAGCATTATTACTAGGGAGTTATTTTGTCATATGTACAACTGTAAATGTAGGTCCCTTTTATTATTTATTTTTTATTGGAACCCACAGACAAAGCGATGCTCAGCACGAACAGCTCAACATAAAGAGGCGAGTGACCCCAAAATCCCTCCCCTCCGCATGTGCGCGGAAGACCTGGGGTGTAAAATTTCAAACTGAGCCGAGCAGATGAACGGAGCTCAATTTGGAGTGGATCCGCCATAAAATCACAGTTGGCTTTCCTGTATTAACTTTTAAGGGCAGCAAATCAAACTCTGGCAGGCGCCAGCTGTTTGTTAAAAAGGTTTGCAATACACACGTCATTTATTTGTAGTTTGGTTTTGATGTGGGCTGGATTTTACATGTTTATTCATTCGCTTAAAAAATAAAAATCTCCGACAAATTTCAGTGAGTCATTAAACGGTAATAGGCCGATTTCTACGTGTGCGCGTTTGCCCTTTGAGTTGCGCTGTATACGACTGGCCACCGATGTACAATAGGAAATGAAAATAATTTTCCATCTATTGCCTTCTGGTCAATTTAGCGCGCTCTCCAGAAGGAGCATTTTTTGTGGGTAACGAGGTTCCCAGGCCGATCTCGGCGTCGCAGCCTAATTATGCTGCGTTTTTTTCATGCCCGGACGCTGCGCTGGACAAACACAAAGGAGTCCGAGAGCATCCCTGGACCCTTTCAGCTCCACGGCCACTGATATTCAAATACCAGCCAAAGTCCATTTGACTGCGCCGCAATAAGAGCATTGCAAAATTCCTTATTAGCATATGGCTTTTCCCATTTTTTTTCTTCTTTTCAAAAGTGCCCCACCTCTAAAAAAGAAAAGGGGGGGAAATGTTCCCATAACACCAAATCAAGTGCAGCTCTTAGAAAGGCAAAACGCTGCTCTATGCCTCGGCCCTCTCTTAGATGGACGTGTTCCCCGTTTGACATGCAAATGTAAGCAGTTAATTTGAGCGATTAAAATAAATATTCAGGGGCCTTTTGTCACCGAACCCCCCTCGGAAAAAAGCTCCGATAAAGAGCGCCTGAACAAATGATGTCTCGGAGATTAATTAGATATTTGATAAGACACGAATCCCTAATCGCCAATACAACACACATGGGGCTGCGATGTGCTCCAAGTCATAATTAATACTATGTAACAGGATTTTCATTTGGCCATAAAATGCCTGTTCCGGGGCATTAACTATTGATTTATCCCGCTGGGAAAGTGTTCGGCGATCTGCGTTTGCTCATAGCAGAGCAGCGTTATTGATGCATTCTGTTTACAAATGTACACACACTATTCCCTAATTTTTCCTCTCAATATGAAACATAAGATAATTTCAGCAAAACGGACGGCCTGAGGCAGACATTCTTGAAAATAACACAGATTACATAATAATAAAATAATAATAATAATAAAAACATATATATTTTTTCAATAAATAGAAATATATTTCTTCACCACTTCTACCAAACAACAACAAAAAGCTCTCGATCATTTTAAATCCCTTTAATTACAAAATGAAAGCCTTATACGCGAGACTTTATACAATTAAACATTTATATATTTTTTAGCAAGGTAAAGAAAGGAATAACTGAATTTAAATAGCTGTGTTACATACATACTGACATCCACAAAGTGCGTCGAAAGTAAAGAAAACTCCCTGAATTTCAGGTTCCATCACAAAACAGTCATAAGGAACATTTACAGGAGAAGGAAAAATGATGGTGTTTGTGGGTGTATCTACACAGTTTAGCTCAGCTCGCAGTTTTCCAGCCCTGTTTGGTCGGGGTCGCTGTTTTGCGCTCCGATCCAAACCAAAGAATATAGCAAAGATATTAAACAACCCCTTATAAATCGCCTACATTTAAACCGATCGATCGCCTGCAAACGTGTCGACACAGCATAGAAACAACCACGTTTAGGCTAAAATATATATATCCCAGTTAATGAGCTGGGATTTAAAAATTGGTTGTTTTCCTATTTCAAATAAAGGAAAAAGAAACCAAACTGTAAAACTGTCACCAGAACAGTTTATGAAACTCCAGAAAAAGGAAAACAAAATAAAAAAAGAAAGGCCTAAACCATCGCCAGAAGCGTCCATGAAACTCCTGACCCGTTTCTTTCTCCGGTTTTTAGCTGTCACACTCTAGCAGTGGCAGGTGGGGTGAGTGGTGTGTATGTGTGTGTGGTCAGCTGAGCTGTGGTGGGTGTCAGTCAGGACTCGTGGTGAGGTGATTGTTGCTCTTTGACCGTGACTCGCGGATTTACCGCCTCTAAGATCAGTTCAGGGGACTCGGACCTGGGGGTCTCCAGGTTGCTCGTGTCGGTGTCGCTGTCGCTGCCCTTTTTGCCGCACCCTCCGGCCGTGTGTGTCTTAATGTGCTTGCTGAGGTGGTCGCTGCGCATGAAGCGCTTGTTGCAGACAGGGCACGCGAAGCGCTTCTCACCCGTGTGCGTGCGCAGGTGCCTCTGCAGCTCGTCGGAGCGCGTAAAGCGCTTGCCGCAGAACAGCCAGTTGCACACGAATGGCCTCTCTCCAGTGTGCCAGCGCAGATGCGCCTTGAGATGCGACGTTTTGCCGTAGACCTTTCCGCAACCCGGAATGTGGCAGCTGTGCAGTCCTTTCCTGCGCAGGCTCGCGCCCGCCGGGCCCAACCGCTCGGCCTCCTGGCAGTTGGGGCAGTCGCATGTTGCCCGTCCAGAGTATCTCCGGGAGGAGCGTGAGGAGCTGGCGATGCTCGAGCCCGCGCCCGAGATCATGGCATTGGCGGCAGCCGACGTGTCCGTGTAGGCGGGGAGGACGGTCTTGAAGCCGTCCTGTGCCAGCAGGTGCTGCCCGGTTGACAGTAGGTGCGATGCGCTCGGACTGATGCCTGTGGAGCTGAAAGCCGAGTGCGTGAGCGCCGGGAAGTCAGGATTGTAGCCGCTCAGCTGTGAGTGGATGGCCTGCGGCGTGCCCGAGTGCAGCGACGTCTGCAGCGAGCCAGCCGGGTTCTGCACGTCCAGCCAAGAGCCGGGGCTCGTGTGGACGTCCCACCACGAGCTCGCGCCGTTCGCCACGTCGCCCGAGATGGTGGAGTGGAAGCCGGACTTGTACCACGACTCGTACGGGTGCGCCACGCCCACGCGCGGGTACAGCGTCTCCGCGGACGTGTGCACTTTAGAGATAAAGGCCGACTGGCCCGAGTCTTGCGAGCTCACTCCGGCCGCCGTGTTAGAGAACAGGCTGCTGTAATCGCTGGAGAAAGCTGACGAGGTCGGGGACGTGGAGGCCAGACAGAAAGCGCTGCTGCTCGCACCCGTCGTAGTCGGTAGTCCCGAGCTGCTCCGGCTCGTGGCCACGCTGAAGCCGGGCAGGCTGGAGCCCAGGTTACAGCTGGACGAAGACCTCTTCCACGGGTGAAATCCTCCTTTGGAGAAGGCGCTCGAGTCGGGCAGCGTGGTGAGGGGACTGGTGTTGCCAATCTTGTTGCAGGTCGCAGCCAGCATTGCTAAAGGGGTAGTCCCAAAGCGAGGCTCTTCCTGGACAACAATACAAAAGTTTGTTCTTAAATGAGAAACAGCACTGATCGCTCGGTAAAAAGGAAAGCGCGAGACATGCATTTCTAGCCGAAAAAAGTTTGCGTAGGAAAGAAATCGCACATCACACCTGTAGCGTTAAAAACTTTTAAGCAGTCTAAATATTTGTCACAATTATAAATTATCCTATCAAACTCTCCTGAAACTCATTCTACGATCTAAATTAAATAACATTAATATTAGATGTCATACTACTTCTTAAATATTCGGAGCCAAAGCCTGGTGAAATTACCACGCTGAAGTTTCAGAAAACACGAAGAAAAAAACCACAAGCACAAGCTTCAGGCACAAAAAATCCCAAACTCTTCGTCCACTCACCCCAAGTATAGACGTAGCCATAGCCCGGGCCTTCTGTGCGCTGGATGCTGCTGGACCCTGGTGCTGCTGTGCTCCAGTTTGAGTGGGACAGGGCGCTGTGCTGCTCTCCGTCTGTCCCCAGGCTCAGCTCCCCTCTCTACACTGTTGTACCCAGCGCCTTCTTTCAAGTACAGCCGGCCGCCTCTCTCAGCCAATCAGCGCCTCGGATCCTGCGCGCCCAGTTCGAGCTCGGCCAATAGCAGGCGCGTCCCTGACAGAAATTCTAAAGTAGCGTGTCAATCAATAAACTGGGCTACCGATCCCACTGTCAGGCTCCGAGAGATCTGCTCTTTTTTACACGGCTTTATATATATATATTTATAGATATGTGGTTGTCAAGGCGTAGTATCTTCACCCACACATACACACACTAGTGCTGAGCTCAATTTGGTTTTTAATAAGTCCGGCGTCCACTGTGGTAAGAGACTCCTGTTTGTTTTGTGCATGTCTTGAAATGTTTGATGTCGTCAGGCTGAGGAGAAAGACTCGCGAACGACTGTGTACACGATTTCAGTAATTGTGATGTAGTAAACCAGAACCTGTCTTTTTTCCAAGTGGTTGTTTTATTTACTAGGGGGTTGTTTCTAACGTTATTATAGTGACAGTGTCGTCAGTATGTTACTAGAGACAGCTGAAGCAGTGCGTACCTTTGGAATATATTTCCTGATAATTTGAGAAGCAGCCGCTGAGTTTTGCAAAAATATTGAAATGTGGAAGTTAGGACAGTATTTGAAAGTCACTGTTAGATAAGTGAGGTAGAGGAGATCTGTGAGCAATCACAGATCTCACAACAGGTGTTAGAGGCGTGAGTATGTGTGTATATATATATGTGTATGTGAGTGTGTGTGTTGGCTGTTGCGCGCGTGCGCTCCCAGTAGCGCTCCCTTTTAAACACCTTCAGGAAAACAGCGCGTGAAGACAAATCTTCCGTTTCCACATTTTCCACTCACACACCACCTTTTACTTCTCACATCGAACATTTTATTAGCATTCAGAAGGAACCGGTTTTATTAAGAGACCTCAGAATATAATAACTGATCTTTAAAAGGACATAAATAGTAGCGCGTCTCAGGTGTTTTTTCTTTTAGTTTAAAACACTCGAATACATTCATTCATGTCCACATCCATCTTCACCTCTCTTATTCTTTTCTTTTCTGCTCCTTCCGATTTATTTATTTTGTATTTTTTCGTATATGAAGATCAATGCATTATACCGATGTGTTCGTTCGCTTGTTAAAAACAGTTAAGGGTAATGGCATAATTTAACAATGGCCTGCTTTGGAGTGAATCATCATCCCTTTAAAAGTTAAAGCAATTTTCTTGAAAATGGCCTCGTCGAAAGCTGTGCATTACAGTATTCAAAATTGCCAAATAATGCTCCATTATAGAGGCTGAGCGGTGCCAGGCAGCCCGGGCGCAATTTGCTCCAAAGCGCTGTGCTTTAAATCCCTCCTATGGAGAGGGGAATCTAAAAAATTTATTCAAATCCGCATGGTGGAGCCTGCAAAATCGCCTCATTTCTGCAATCACTGTAAATTGACAGGGAAACAATTAACACTATTAAATATCCGTTAGGCGTAAACACATTTGAGTGAGCAGTGTGCAACTCTCTCTCTCTCTCTCTCTCTCTTTCTCTCTCTTTCTTCCGCTCTCTCTCTCTCTGCCTCTCCATGTTACACTTGTTCGCGTCCTCTTAATTAATTGTGGTGTCAAATCTTATGAATACAGATTTCTTGAACGAATTTGATACGAGTTTTTGGGGGGTGTTTTCGTACTTCAGATTTTGACTCGACAGATTCTGAAGACTGGTTTAATTGCTCGCTTGCAAATTGTTTAGGAAGTCTGATAAGAGAGTTGGGACCACAGTGGATAAATCAGACCACCAAATATGCCTGGTAAATCTTATGATCTGAAACAAGGATAGAGAAAGACGGCACTGATAAAAAAAAGTAATATATAGACCTGCAGTCTGTGTATATATATATATATATATATAAATACCTGCAATCTGTATATATATTATTGTTTGATTATTTAATTCTTGTTAAAACGCATGGAAGTTATTACAGATACTGTGTAAAAATGTAATAGTTGTTTTTTAATGTAACAAAATTGCTCTTTTATTGAAAAAAAACATGAATATAAATTGTTCACATAAAATAATACATGAACACATTTTATGTATGTAAATGGGATTGATCTAAAACTTAGGAGCCACCAGGCTGGCTGGCTGGCCTACCTGGCGTGCAGTTGTCTGTGGCAATTAGAAACCTATTACAAGTCATTAGACTGATCAATGTACCTTAAACAATGCGAATGATTTATTTGGCAAGAACAAAAAAACGCTCTGCATCCATTGTGCTGAGTGTGAGTGACGTTCCGCATCCATCACGCCTTTAAGCAGCTAGAGATAAATGATTAATCCGCACCTATTCGTTGAAGTGGCCCTCCTACAAAAGGTCCCGGGCTTCAAATCTGCCCCAATTCAGCTTCCCTTCCTGCACAGAGTACAGGGTTTTTGCACCGGGGCCCTTTTTTGTTTGCAGCCTGGGATTAATTTGTCCCCACCCTTAAGAGGAAAAGCGCATTTGTGGATAATTAACTAATCTGTCGAAACTTTAATCCCTCTTATCCACAGGTCCTCCGGCCGATCCGCCTCACTGCTCCTGGCACATTATACAAGGCCACACCAACATTTATATTATTATTATTATTATTATTATTATTATTATTATTATTATTATTATTATTATTATTATTATTATTATTATTATTATTTTGCGCATTACTATTCCCAGAGCTGTGCTGGACACGTTACTCAAACGTGGGTTAATGTAATTAAAAAAGAGAAATGGTAAATCACTGAAGTGTCGAAAGGCTGGCTCCTTTTTGAGTTAGTGGCAGCGAGAGAGAGCTCGTTTCTGCGTGTGAAGGCTCATCGCGATTGAAAGGCTTGATTGGAATGAGGGTGCGTTTCGTCATGCACTCGCAGGAGATCAGACGTGGCGAGATGTGGGAAATCTTTAGTGTTCATAAACAACAGACTAATAAACTGTCACATCACCCCCTCCTTTTGCAGGCGTGCTTAAGAGAGAAGAAGAAAATCTCAGCGTTCATTCAGTTTTTTTTTACACAAACTCGGTACATCTGCCTCCTTTTTCAATTGAATTAACAGATTCTTGCTGTATATATCAAACAGCCTGAAAATATAAAGTAATCGACTGAGGATCTTTGACTGTTTTAATCATTCGTTTTTATGACAAAATATGTTATTGTATATAAACACACGTTGCAAAATTTCTATTCACCATTAAATGTTTGGTTGGAGAAAGTAACATGAGGTTAACAATGTTTACATTAAAATATATTTACAGTAAACAGGTATAATCAGGTACATTCCTGAATATATTTCTGATTTTTGATTTGTGTGTCTTTGTGTTGACGCCTGTTCTTATTCGTAGACATCACTCTGCTTCCAATGTCTCCATACTTTTGTTGGGACTGTGTTTTGGGACCTTCTCAATAAACGGACGTCCTGTTTAGCACTTACATCTAAGGCCTTCACCTCATCAGCCTACATGCTGCTTAATTCAGTGCGGTAAATTCCCCATGCTGACCTGTTTTTCCGTGAATGGCTCAGCATGTGTCATTTTTTGGGGTGTGTCCAAAGAATAATGTCTGCTATTTCCTCGCCTGTTGAATGTACGGTTAACAATGAAACGAGAGCCGGCTTATATGCTAATTAATGCATGCACAGTAATTTATTATTTGCATAAGACCGCATGAAATGCCTTGATGACTGTGAGTGGTGAACTCCTGCTAAATATTTTTTATAATAATAAAAGGATGGACCTCATTGAATGGCTTAGCGAATGGTGGTGAATGGCTCTTAACATAATGATGAAGCTGTGCAACATGGAAAGCAAATTGTACTATGATCACTTTATTTGATTCAGGGCCCTACCTGTCAATGTGCATTGGTCATTGTAATATCTATTAGTATTTACACCTTTAATATCTAGGCCCAACAAATATGTCTACTTCTTCTAAAACAAAAAAAATATTGGCAAGCCAATTAGGTCCTTGAAACCAGTGTCAGATAAACACACTGGTCTACAAGTGCCTAGTGTAAAAAAAATCCTATGGTTTACTGTGCTGCAACAGCTCTGGCGCTACACGATGCTGCCCTTGTCTGTAATTTTTGCCCGAGAGTGATGGGTGGGAGTTGTGGACACTGGTGACAGTCCACTTGTGATAATCTCTGCTTTATCTGTTAGAAATGGAGCTTCCCAATAGGGTTTTGGCTGGACTGCAGTTTCTCAGGATAGAGTTGGTTCAACCTTAGTACTCCTAAGTTAGTGAAGGGGTAGCCATGAGAAAGAACCTGGAATTACTAAGAAAAACAAACTCATATCATTTCATGCACTATAATACAAGACATACATTTACTGAAATTGGGTACACTGTTGTCTACCATAACTACTTATCTCCCAGTAAACAGTTGCCGTGCATAATGGACACCTCGTGGTGCTGTTTTTTGAATGTGTAGCAGGCCAAGGGGCCTTCTTTCCCCACTTACATATCATTTTATATAACCATTGCTCTGTTTTCAAGAAGACTTTATTAGCTGAAGCTCTTCAGCAGAGATCTGCAGTAGTGTTGTCATTTACACTCTCAAAATCATCCAAAAAGGTGTAACAAGTTTTTAATTATCCTATTTGTGTCTTGTTTCTAAAGTGTTGCTCCTGGTATCTAAAAGCACAATTTCAAAGTGCCCTTGAAATATTTTTGAATAAGAGACACAATAATCCCTCAATAGTAAAAAAAAAAACTCAACCTCAATCTGAAGTAATTTCATCCCTGTTGGATTTTGAGTTTCTACCAGCCAATCATTTAAATCCCAAGCAGCAGGTGAGGTACAGATGGAACGCCCTGGGCTGCTCTCAACTGCCGTCCCATTACTGCACTCATATTCGTGCCTTACAGAGTGAAGGACTCTTCAGCTCTTTTTCACAAAGCTGCAGACATCTCTCGTTGAGCTCACCACAGGGTTGTGTTCCTTAAGATGCACTCTGTCTTCCTAAATCTGCCACAATAGCAATTTGCCTCTGCACCCCAACTGCAATTGATCTATTATGGGATTGTCTGACCTTGTTATTGGACTTAGTGTTATAACATAAATGTTTTTTTGTATGTATTTTAGAGGATTATAGTAAAAGGTCTGATTTTCTTCAACGGGAAAGTACATTGTGTTAAAATTTTGGATAATGTCCATAAGATTTCCACACAAAATATCGGAAGCACTGATGCGTTCTGAGACAGTTGCAGGTTATGTCAGCTTGTGTGCTGTGTCTTTATTTTCAGGAAGTCAGCCTTTTCTCTGCCTGAACAGTGAGCTGAATCTGAACGCTTCCCCTTCTGCACCACTGACCCTGATGAAAGCAACATACCCTCCCTACCAGCACTGCAATTTCCCTTGTACAGCACACAGACCTACAAGATATAGGTCTAGTCTGCCTGTCTGTTTCTCTGTCAGACTGTCTGTCTGCCTGAACATCTAAAGACATATTAGTCACCTCTCTGATTCACTCCAAGTTTATTGTACTCATTGATTTAGTGTTCTTTCCTTGAAATAAGAGGAGTAAGAAATGTCAGAATGCATTGTCACTTATCTGTAAGATATGAATGGCAGACTTGATGCTGTGGGAGAATGAAAAATACAGAATATAACCTAACCTTAAATGATGGTAGAGGTTTTACTTTAAACCATACACCAGTTTCTGTAAGCTGTAGATCTCGTGAGTATATTGTCATTTTGCCAGAAGACTGCATACTGTATGTGTAATGTATATGCATAAGTTTGTGTGTAAGGGTGTGTGAGGTATGTAAAGGCTCCTAGTCACGCTACAGTTTTATGCTTAATGTTGAGTCATGCTGATGAACATCTGTCTGTTCTGGTTGGGATGAGACTGTACCTGTCCCACATTCACACCTACTCCTGACTGTTTCATGAGACACACATTTACACTCTCAGCTTTACTGCTTCTTTTCTGTCAGCATGACTCATTAGGATGTTTCATACAACTGTCAAGAAAAGTTTCAGTTCCATCAACAAAGGCTTCATGTTTGTAGGATTCTTGAGTTTCTGTGTCCCATCAGAAACTCTATATAGCGTTACTATCTCAAAGAAAACATTAGAATGTTTTCCAAGACACAATGGCACACTCTGTTCCCAAATGAAGCAGATGATGAACAATGCGACTTGAAAAGATCAATACCTTTGAGAGGTAACCGTTTCAGTTCGAATGCGGTAAATGAAAACAATTGTTGTGCTGCCGATAAAGTGATCTGAGAGCACAATTTTACGTGACTTGTACTTGATATGTTCTTCACTGTATTTCTTTATCTTCATTAAGAGATTGACATTTGCAACAACTTAAAGACAAACAATTTGTCTCAGGCCTATTATGGCAACTAACTACAAACTGTCATTTGGCATCGGAAAAACAGCCCCCGGCAATGCAGAATGCTTATCACATGTCATCTCTGCATGGCAGCGCAGAAATTACGTGTAGCTCTCGCTCCACTCCCAGCTCCTTTGTGCTCTCGACATTGTCTTTGTCTTATACAATTAAGGTGTTACACGGTAGAATAATTTAAATTGCCAGCTTTAAAATGGAGACAGAGGCTCTTTTTAAAAATAGCCAAATTTGTTTACTGATTGTATGCGGCTATTGACTTTCCCATTATATGAGAAGAGCTCTGATTAGTGGTTGTGCGATGTTTAGACAGAGAGGCAGAGTGGACAGGGTTACAATACAGAGCATTTACTCTTATTGTTCTCGGGGCCTCTCTGCTACGGATTACTGCTGGACACCGTAATGAGGGTGTCACTGCAGGTCCAATGCCATTTTCCAGTAGTTACTGAACGTCCCCTGTGTGACAGACAGCATCTCTGGCTCCTGAAGATTCCGCAGGCTTTGATGAGGTTCTTGGAATGTGTTCTCTCCTTATGTGTGTGGGGTTTACATATGTTGCATGGTGACTGGAAGGTAATTTTTCTCATGTTTTCCACTGGCTGCAGTAAAAGGCTACAATTCTGGTTTTGTTTGTAATATAGACCTGAGTCAGGAAGGAATTGTTTTTTCCCAGACTAATGCAGGCACTAGAGCTGGGAGACACAGGTATGCGGAATCACTGTCCAAACTGTAGAAACAAATCCCTCCAGGGATGGTCTTAATTTCTCCCATTTGATTTGTGCTATGTGAGACCACCGAAACAAAAATGTTGTGGCTCCATGTTCTTCCTCATC
Organism: Ladigesia roloffi; assembly: GCA_037577295.1. NCBI lineage: Eukaryota > Metazoa > Chordata > Actinopteri > Characiformes > Alestidae > Ladigesia > Ladigesia roloffi. The sequence continues at coordinate 12,849,903 of JBBKCR010000002.1, read as the reverse complement.
ATACTGTAGGCAGGGTGTATATTTAACTAAAATCAGCTCTGTTCATTCCATCTGTCGTAAACACTGCTTGTGCATAGTGGTAAAAAACCAAAGCATAAAACAGATACTTTTCTTTTATGAATTTACAGCTCTCTGTTTTGACCTACCATTGTTTTCCTAAAGCAGATTCCTTTGAGAATAAGTGGTTGCTCCACCACATAACCATTAACAATTTCAGCCTTTGTTTTGTAATTATAGAAATGTTTTATCCGGTGTCAGATGGTACATGTTTCAGCATCCAGGGCATTTCTTTTATATTGTCTGATTACATGGTAGTGAGAACACGCTTTTTCTTGCTTCAGATGTTTGCCAAAATGTGTGGAGCGTGTTACAAAGAAATGGGAGATGACTTATAACTCAGCCCCACTCATGTGAATGCCGTGTTTGTTAGCGTTTGAATTTGTGCCAGAGCGCCTAACAAGAAGGTGAGAGGGGATTTGTATTTACTGGTATGTGAAACCAATGTCACATGAACCAGAAAAATCTTCCCTATTGATTTTGAGCTCTGCGAATATTTTCTGTGTGAAGAATCGGTACAGCCTGTATCCCTCAGAAAGTGTTTATCGGAACACCTTGCAAAGCTCAGAGAGTGAGAAGAGCATGATAAATGTAAGATAAGACAAAATTAATCTTAAAAAATCATGTACAACTCTGCACAGTAGAATGGTAAAAGGGCTACGTTGCCTTGCAGTCAGTGTGTTCTTATCTGGCAGTTCAGGTGGCTATAAAGCAGCATTCACACAGACAGAAAGTTTAACAGTGTGATTGAAACCAGGCCACAGTCAGACTGGATCCGCAGCCTCATGTTTAGCCATCTATAATAAGAGTAGGTCTAGTTGCTCAACGTTTTTTAGTCCTGCTTGTGCCTTTTTTAAATTTTGACCATCTAATGGCTTTGAAAAGTCTGTATAAACACTGGATATGCTATTAGACTGGATGCTGAAAACTGATTCCCCAGCATGCTTCATGTTCTAAGAGCTTACAGAAGGGGCAAATTTCCTGCATAAATGCTCACAGTGGTCCATGAGTATGAACAGAGGGAAAACAGGACCAACAGCTTGTGTCCTCTTACACATAGACACTTAAATTCTATTCTATTCTGTTAAGTTCAATCAATTAATATTTCTGGAGTTGTTCACACTCACATATGCCATTTACTCAGATTTCCCTCAATGGTGAGGAATGTAACATTGCCTTGTTCCTTCCCTGGATTTGAGTGTAGAAACCCTCTCTGTTTCTCAGCTACCTCTGTCTGGTACACATTTACGGCTTCTTTTCATCCCGACCTGTTATTCTTGCTCAATATCTGCAGCAGCCAAAACGCCACAGCACACATTTTCACATGGCCTGGATGTGGCTGATCAATTGAACCGCTGCTGTTATGCTTGGCTCCTCCAAACCCTCCTTTTCACTAATCACTAGTGACACCAGCACCTGTGTGCGGCTATTCAGAGCAAGACGCATGTGGAATAGTCTCTGAGGAACTGTTCAGCCTAAAGGAGAAAGGTTGTTATTTTTTGGTGCCATATCCCTGCTAAAGCTGCAGAAATAATGTTGGACAATCAGGGAAATCCTCCTATGTTTACCCATAGCAGGGGGTAGAAATAAAAACAACATGCTATATGGAAATGCCTTGCTCTGGTTGGTTGGCGGCACAACCACATAGTCTTGAATTACAGTGACTGGTACCTCTAAGCTGTCGGAAGCTCACTGCATTTCATATTTCATATAGTGTGCTCAGGGATTTTTCCCTCTGTTGTGGCTATAGTAATATAATGATACATTTTTGTACCCCTGGCAAGATAACAATCTGTCACCATAGAATTTTTTGCATAGTTTTCAGCAACAGTGCTGGGGTTGCCTATTTGTTGTGGGAAGACTCTGTTTTTCTGTCAGTAGTGTGATTTATTTTTATACCTTCCATCCGCATGGTTTAAAATGAAGGTTAACAAGTGCAGTCTGATGCTGTGTGATGTAAAGTGTTGTCAAGCTATAATCCCGGCTTTCACTTTAGTCTCATTGAGTGCTCATCATCTTGACTACCTAAGTGAATTGTCACTTGGCTTCGCTCGGAAACACTGTTCTTGCACATCAAGACAGCAGGGACTGGTGGGAGAATTGTGCATTGCAAAGTGACATCAGAATGAACCAAGTACTCCAATAAGATTAAGATGCCAAATCATGACTTTAAAATATTTTAGAAAACATAGTCCATGCACAATATGGATATTCCAAGAACTTGACCAAAGTCCTGGGGTGGTCAGAATGTATCATTTAAAAGAGAAACAATAGGACTGCTGTTATCATATGTGCTCTGTACTCTATGTGAATATTGCACTTGGTTTCAGGCAGAGCTGTGCTAGCCAAAGAGCAAATGTTGGCTTTGGACAGTGGTTTAGGTGTACAACCACATAAAATCTGTGCAATTTACAGTACACAATGATGCATTTACACTCTCTGCAAGCATAATGAGCCACATGATTATAGTCACTGAGCAAATATATTATATTTTGAGATCCATTTACAGACAGACACAAAGAAAGGAAGGGGTCTAAATCCAGGACTGTGTGTTTGTGGTGTGTGTTGAGACGTTGTCAGCGTTTAAAATGAGCATTTTGATTTGTCTCCAATTGAGGAGCCAACGTCTGCCTCCACTTGTCCTGGGTGATTAGACTAAAACGTTTGCTCGTCTTGACTGGAGATCACAACAGCTCCACATAACGCTCCTTGATTGAAGGTCGAAATATTTTGAATTCTAATGGAGACTGGCTAGATGAATTGCCTGAAATAGACTGTAGAATTTCAGCACTTCCTCCCCCTCACCCACACCCCCCTTCCCCTCTGTGGCCGCTGTGAAAAGAACGGTTGGGAATGGCTGTGCCTGATGATCATAGAATTACTGGATGGTGATTCTAAACCCCTCAAAGAGGAGTTGCTATGGAGATCTCGTTCCAAACTGTGAAATGATTCCTCCTCTGAAAGGCCGGGGAGAAGAGGGCTGAACACATCATTGTTCAGGTGGTGGTTGGTTAGGAAATTGCCGGTGCCTGAGCAATCAGTGCTGCTGCTGTAGTTAAGGATCTAAAACGGTTTGTTCTCTGAATGATGTGGGGCAACAGTGATGTGCATATGATGGTTCCTTTCAATCAGGCTCCACTCAGACTCACCGTGCCGGGAGAAATGACAGAAAGAGTGGGCTCAAATGAAAGAGGAACGAAAACCATTATTGTCTCTCAAAGCTAATGAAATCTAGGCCTGTCCTGATCCATCTATTCTTTGCCTGCATAAATCCTGGAGGTAGTTTGAAAGGTTATGTTGCCTATCAGGTGGAGTCTCTCACCGCATTACCAATTCCCTCTGTTTCACTCCGTTTAATATTATGCTAATTAAGTTTTTTCCCAAAGAAATGACCTTGGTTATCTTGGTGAATTGATATGTTTTGCTATTACATTTCATAGATATATGGTTGCCACTAATAGATAAGATATTTTACATTTAAAAGATGAAGAATTATCATTCATTAGCATTATTTTGGTTCATTTGCACGGTAACAATAGATGTTATTTTCTTCTAAATGTCATGGGGTCCAAAGTTATACAATATGGTGTTGTTTATAACATCTGTCAAGTACCTGTGTAACTGCACCTCAAATATATCCCAGTCCACTGCATTATACCTGAGGATTATTAGATTATTTTCCTGTTCTGAAGACAGAGGTAAATGGCTTCTTTTGACAGACTCGTAAAGTAGCTTTTATGGCTCTGAATACCAGAGCAATTGCAGCAGTGTATTTGTGTGGAAGCTCTTAAAAGCGAGCCAAGGAATGCAAGTGATCTAGATGTTCTCTTCCCTTTTTGCATGTGAATACTTGCAAAGGAAGTCAACTGCCACAGAACACTGTAATTTGAGTGAATGATGTCGATCACGTGATCTTCTAGCCATCATCAACTGAAGTTGCAGCAGGAACATTATCTGCATCAGTCTTAAATGTGTCAATATTTTTTTTCCATAAGATAAAATGAATGTTTTATAATTCTGCTACAACCCTTAGCAACACATTGCTAGTGCCACATTTAAAATAATAAACATGAATGGAAAATTGAAAGATTTCTCAGTTACCAAATATCAAGTTAGACTTGCTTGCGCGTCTGAACTGAGAAAAAAGATAAATGAGGAAATATCATACATTCATGTGTTTACATTTTTCAACATAAGGTCAAAACATTCTACAACTAATGATACAAATTTATCAGGTTATTTATTTTAATTCACTGTATTTGTTTCAGCCTTTTTGGATTATATCATCACATGCACATGTAAGTTTCTGTGACGTCCATGTGAATGTGTGCGAGTTGCGTGTACATGTTACTAACGCTGATGCATGGCGAGACTGTTTTCACTGAGAAAAGACACAGTCTGGATGCTGATGACTCCTTTAAAGATAAAGGCCTTTGTTAGGTCAGACAGTAAAGACACACCTGCTAATGGGACTTCCAAACATACAGTAACTAAAGCGGAGCTGTAAAATGTTAAATGCCAGATAGACTTGACTTCTGAAGCCCCCCCTTCCCCCCTGCTCGCTTTTACAGTCTTCCTTGTGGCTTGCCATGGCGCCGCAGCCTCGTAAGAGCAGTCTTCACAGAGGCCTACTCAGACCCATCGTTAAAGGACTAATTGTGGAGATTTCCCTTTACTTTTTCCCTCTTCCTTTACCAGCTCTGTGTGTTTAAGATGCACAAGGTCTTACCCAGTTGTAGATGATGTATTATAGGGAAAAGGTAAAAAGAGTCTTGTTTTAGCTTAAATATTTGAAATAGCCTGTTATATACCACAGGACACTTAATTACCTTGGAGGCGTCGGAATTGTTAGAAATGTGTATACTCATAATAATAGAATGGTCAAAGTGCAGTTGGCTTCCCTTGAACCTTATATATTTTCATCTTACCTTGTATGGATGCAGCTAAGTATTCAATGGGAAGTTAGCAAACAATGACTGCTTCTTAATTAGAAGCAAAGTCGATGACTTTTAACATCACATTTAACCGAGTACTGTCCTCAACTGCAACATTTCAGAGGAGTCAATATGAGCTCCACTCATCGTCTTCTTAAAGATATGTCTGGTTTTCACTGATACTGGAGTAATTCCACAGCACTGTTACATATTTCTAACACAGAATTCTGTTATTTGTTATACCTTTACTATCTTGTTGAAGAGCAGGCTAAATCCATTGGGAAACAGCAGGGCAAGGAGTCACAGTCACTTGATCAGTTCACTGAGCTGTTGAAATCTGTTTTTGGCAACCAGGCAGAGTGCAGGTAGTCTGGAGAACAAATACAATCAGTTGCAAATTACATTTTCCCAGCAAATCCTTGAATGAGCACATATCTATCACTGTATTATGCTGTGTGTTGGTCCAATCCAACTCATCATTTGGATAACTTCCAGCTCTTGGATGAGCTAATCTCCAAATCTAGTGGTTATTCTACTAAGAGAGAGAAAAAATAACTTGAGAAATAAATTTGTTACTAGAAACTCCTGATCATCCTGTCATATACAGTTTATCCCCAAGTTTGTGGACCAGATTATATTATAGTCCTGCATGTGCAAAGATCAGCTAATAAAGTTTAAGTGCATTTCTGTCTCAGTGTGGAGCACTGATGACACCACAGTCATCAAAATTTATTTTACAAAATAATAGAGTTCATGAGCCTGTGCCATTAACCTGCTTGGTACAACGCCTCTCCATTCCCGAAACCTCTTCCTGCTACTCTCAATTCAAAAACAGCAGCAATGAAGCAGCATGATATAGTACACAGAGGAAGCAATGAAACAGGTTTTCTTTTACTAGAGGAAGACAGTGGTCATGCTACATCTTGTACTGATGATCTAGCTGTCTAGAAAACACATTTTAGGTTGAAAACAACTCATCTCTGCGGTAGTATATATATGGCACACTCACGGTCCTAAATGTCTCATTTGCACATGCTTTAATGAAATTTGGCAGGTCCCTTGATGAGCATGATATGTTATTGAAATGGATTAATGAAATTAGAGTTGTAGTAGGAGAAAATGCATTACTTGTAATAGACGACTGAGATTTACGTCATCATTCATTATTCATCATCACAAGTTCTTCACCAGTCTAAAATGTCCTTCTACTTGTTATGGAAGTAAACATCTGAGGTGAAAGTAGAGAATGTGCTGTTCCAGAGACAGGCAAATCCTAATAAGCTCTAATCCTACATGTTCCACTCAAAGAAAATGTTAGTGATACAGAGGAACAATGACTTCTCTAACTCCATGTCATTAAGCCTCACTGACTGCTTACAGAAGGTACAGAAATTTACTCTTGTCATTGCAGCTACTTGCTCATTGCTAATGATGCCCAAAACGCTCACCACAGATGGAAAATGCCCATCTGGAAAACTTATATTCCAGCAACCTTATGAGGCAGACTTTCTACCTAGGCACACATGAATGTCTTGTTTTTTAACCTCTGTTTCGCTAGGGAAGTCAGGGAAGGGATACAGAGGAGAATGGCACAAAAATCAAAGGACATTTGGCACAATTATCTTTGTTCACATACTGATATCCAGAAGAACCTTTATCAGTAGGCTTATTTCACCATGTACTGATTTGTCCTTTATATTTTTGATGTTCACCATAATACCTCACATGTTCCACAACACCAAATGCTTCTTTTTCGATCTATTTATCAATTTATATCTACATGTAATACTAAGATCACTCCTGTCGTCATCAGACTGTAGTTTCATTGGAAATTATCAACAGAAACTCAAACAGTGATCATAGTTTCATCTCGTGATGGACTTGATGGATATCCTTGTAAGATGGCACTATATGTGACAATGGATCTTGTTGTGGATCACTTTCCCCAAATTTAATGATTCATTCCACATCCATTGTCTTCTAGACAAAAGCAAACCTGTTGATTGCCAGAAGATATAATGTTGTGATTTTCAGTTTAAAATTAGGCTCTAGATTTCTATCTTCTCCATTTTATTTCGCTTCATATTTCTATGTTTCCTCCTTGTTTCACAAATCTGTTGTGTGACAGTGGACTGGTTGTGAAAATCCAACAAGGAAGTATTGAAACCTTTCTTCTAAGCAGATTTTCAACACTGACGAATATTCAGGGGTTAAGCCATCTGTGCCTCGTATTCTGCGCTGCCTGGTCTTCATTCTGGAGCCTCTGGACCTACATCTCGGAGGGAGGCTTCTGTCATAAATGTGTCCACAGTGTTTTTTAGCACTGTTCATCTTTAGAACTTCTTATACCTCTCTATAACTTTGGCAGTTCAATAGATTTCTGATAAGTAAATATATTTAAAAAATGCATATAGGTGTCTGAGCTGAAATGGAACAGAAATTAAAATAGAGGGTGTCCCCATAAAAACTAGTACAAGGTCCCTTATTACAATGAGACTTAAATACTGTCCAAACCTCCTTTTTAATTCATACATCTCTGATCATTCAGGAGCGATTCACATTGCATTATTTTCAGCTGAAGTTCAAGCAGGAACGGGGCACACAATAGCACATTTTCATCCCAATCAGTGCCGAACTCGTAGCTGGCAAATTGGAGCAGCAAAACAATAATTCCCTTGATTAGCCCCTTTCTGTGTGCAGTAAGTGAACTGTTTATACTGTGGAGTACCTCAGAGAGACGAGAGCAACCAAAACAGGCTGATTAGGCACAGAGTAATTGGATAACTTCATTTGAGCAGGACGACTAAGAGCCTGATGACAGCTCCTTCCAGAGAGCACAGCCTCAGATGACACAAATGAGGAACAGGGCTGTTTGGCCTGAGATTTAGTACTGTATGTTTGATCTACTTACTTATTACATTGAAGTGTTTTCTGTTATATGGTATCATAGCTGGTGCCACCGTTAAATCATTGTTTGTGTTGCTTTGTAGCCTCAGGGTAATCTGAAATAGGAATGAATTGAGGATATTTTTTCCAGCCCTGCTTAACTGACTCCACTACTTGTTCTGCCTCAAATGAGCACTTCAGAAACAGAATCCAATATGTATTGTATAAACATGTTGTTACAGTCTTTCACAGTAGCATCATTGTCTGTGTAAGTGTGTCTATGTAAGTGTGTGATCGTGTATGTGAGAAAGGAGCACTGGAAGCGTAGAGTGGTCTCCTGGGGCACAGCAAGCAAAACTGAAGCTCCTTAAGCCCCCTGCATCAACTCTTTGTAGCTAACAGAGGACTGACTGTCCCTCTGGGGCTAGTATAAAGCAGTTCAACTGAAATGGAATATATTTAGTTTTCCATTTTTTTCCATTACATTATGAATGTATTTGGACGTATCTTTTATTTTTAAAGCCTTCTACCTGTCTCTATATTTGTACATGCGTAAATGTGGTAAAAGGGATAGGAATTTTTGCTTTCCAGTTCTGATTTGCATCAAACAAGCTACACCACACCCCATTTAGAACCCCACCCCAACCACCCCACCCCCCACCCCCTGCAGAAAAACAACTAAACATACCTGCCAAACTCCTCAGATAAAAAACATGAATCATCAATAGTTTCCTAATGTAGGATCGCAGATACTTGTTCACCATGGTTAGTATGACACCTGTGATGAATGGTGTGAGGAACTCACATGATGTACAGTCTGCAGTAGGTCTGTGCTGTCATCAGAAGGCTTCACTTAGGTCTCAGATAAATTGCCTGTAGGAAAATAGGGAGCGTACAAGAGGTAGAAAAAACACATGCCAATCCTGCTTGCTCACATCTTTCAACCCTGAAATGTCATCCATCTGAACATCTGTAATAAGTGAGTGACAGATGTTACATCAGAGCATTACATACAGGCAATTGTAACATTGTTTGCTTTAATCAATGATGAGTGCGTAAGAAAAAACGCTCAAATGTTTGCTGCTGTGTTACTGGATATGATCCTGCAGTTTCGTGGAGGTTAAAGTGGTTCTTAATTCCCAGTGCTGTGATTATGTGATAAACGGATTACTCTGGAATCTCAAATCAAAAACATGCTTTTTGCAATCTGATTTAGCTTTCAGGAAACAATAATGTGTTTACTGCTGCTTTAGCTCTTAATGAATATCTTCTAATATTTTGAACTCAAATACATTTATTAGCCAGTTCCCACGTGTGCTTTTCAACAGTTTAGGCAGACAAAACCCCATACAACAACAGGATGAATAAAAACAAAGAAAAATACAGGAAATTTAACAAAGGATTGATTAGACATACTTCTAACAAACTGTTATAATGTCTTGGAATTATAATATACTATTTGTGTATTTAAGTTGATAGTAATAATTGTGTGTTTTTCTAAATAAATACAAAACTTTATATACTAATATTTTGCTTACGATTTTCTCTGTGCCTGAGACTTTTGTACAGAAATGGATGTCCCGTATATTTAAATCCAGTCCAAAAACATTCAAAATTAGTATTTAGTATTAGCATTTGAAATATCTGAGTGATGTTATCGGCTGTTATGAGCACCCTTGCCTCATTAGACCCTCCCTCAAAGTTAAAGGTCCGGGACTCTCATAAAACCAGCAGAGTGTTCAAATGATATATGTGCTAATCATATACTTCCCACATGTTTGCTATTTGCACATGCAAGCACATTTACTTTTTGCTCATGGATTTAGTGAATCAGACCTTAAGTGCTCTATTATCTAATCACTCTCTGTGCTCTCCCAACAACACACCCTGATTAGGAGAGAAGGGACTAGAACTCTCTACACAGCATTCTCAGACAATCTAGCATTTATTCAGTTAATATACAGCACAAAATAGTACAATAAAGTAATGTAAAGCATGTGCCTGAATTATGTTACATTGTTTAATCTTTATGAAAATCATTACGTCAGCTTTTCTGTGTTACATTTCTGGTGTGACTGCTCTTTTATAATATTTGTTCTTTAGAATTTGAATACATCTAAGAGCCAAATTTTATGTGGCACCTGTTCCCCTGATTAAAATTCAGTTAAAGTCTTTTCCTGTTTCTGTTTAGACCGTGGAACACTTACAGTGTGCAATGAAATGCGGGTGTTTGTGTATGTGGTTAATATAGTCACATATATATATAATATATATATATATATATATATATATATATATATAAATTGTGTGTGTGTCTGTCCTCTTCACATAGACTGAAGTATATTTGACGGCATGGCTCTTGGTAATTGTAGTAATTGTAAGCCTGTGTGTTTATTTGCAGGTCTGAGTTTCAGAGGGGTGATGTTTGCAGTGTGTGAGTCTGAAGGACGAGGGGGTGATCGCCTGGATCATCAGAACACACACAGGCACACTCTGTGATGTACAGGAGGGGCGTCACTGAGAAACTCCAAACGGTCAATGTCCCAGCACGCTTTACTCTCCACATCCTCGCAGCACGCCTGAAATCATAGCCCTCATGCACTGCTCCAACCAGATAAATGTATGTATTCTTTCTTTCTTTACCCCTTTCCTTGTCTACTCCTCTTCCTCTCTTCCCTCACACCCCCACCCCCCAGCCCATTTCTCCTCTTTTTCAGCTGAGACTGAAAGTGCTGGTGGGTCAGGGGTGTTTCTGCTGCAGAAATCATTAATAGAGAGATACTTATTCAGTGGCTGAACCTAGGTCACCTTACCACGCTAATGAAAGTGTTTCCACCAGCGCCTTTTTATCTGAAGTAATACTCAATCCTAGCAGCGCTTGTGCTCAGTGCCCCCACCACACCGCATGGCATTGTGGGAAAGGGCTATACAATGGTTGACCCACAAGTCCACATGAGATATTAATATGGTAAATGTTTGGCATGTTCTTTGGCAGAGATGTCCTAATATTTCTTAGTGTCCTTTCTTTTTTTCTGTCTTTCTGTCTTTCTCTCTCCTCCTTCAACTCATAGGCTGTGTAAATAGGGCTGATTAAAGAATCCTAGCCTTATTGGATCCAAATACATGTGTCACCTGGGCACAAACGTTGTAAAGGTAATGAAGCAATAAGAGCTCCTCCTGGTCTGTGTCTTAGTGTGTGTGTGTGTGTGTGTGTGTTTAGCAGCTCTTTTAAATGCAGAGATAAAACCCCCCAGCTCGTGTTGGGTCGTGTGTCGACCATGTTGGGGGCAGCGTCTGCTGTGACCCCGTTTGTAGACGGCAGCAGAGTGCGTGTGTGTGGGGGGGGTGGAGGGCTAATCCTGCTTTTCAGCCGCCCCATTTCAGGCTGGGCACACGCAGACCCTGACCGCTCATTATCCTAACAAGAAGGGCCATTTCACCTGCGACTTGGGGCCCTGTATGGCCCCTGTTAGTGTAATCTTCCTCACAGACACACATGCACACCCACACACACTCTCTCACACACACACACACACACACACACACACAGACGCACACACACAAACTCCGCCAGACCCGCCACCATTCAGGACAAGCAGGTGGCCACTGACGCACATAATTGCTGACAATTTGAGGCAATGAATAAAAATGATCTACATTACTTCTTGCCGAATGTTGTATGTGCTTGGTGCCAAGAGAAATCTATGGAAGGGCCTCTTTAGATGCTGAAGAAAAGGGCCTATCAAAGGCAGTTCAGGAGGAAAAGGGGGGGGGTGTAGAAGTGATTAATTTCTTAAAGAGTGAAAGAGAGATTTAGTACATTCAGCTGACTGGCATCGCAGAAGCACTGAAAAGGCTGCAACAGAGAACATCTTTCACACTGTTTCCTCTATATAATCTTCTTACTGTATGTATTCCTGCCTCTGTAGACTTTCTTGTTTTCTTTAATGCTAAAAGGCTTCATCAGTAGTTACTGTGAGTTCCTCAGGGATGATGTGAGTGTATTCAACTTATTTTTGCCACATGAAAACAACTTTTTGCTACTGGCCAAGACAAAATTTTCTGTCCAGTAATTAATTTACCCTGTAATTAATTTAGCTGTGCAAGCTGTACGTGTGTATGGTTTCACGTCAGCCAAGCCCTCTGTCATGTTAATAGTTGAGGTGATTGAAAAGTGTGACGTGCCCATGGCGTCGGAGCTGATTATGTCTGATGAGGCATGAGCAGATTCGGTAATTACTGACCTGAATCTGCTGATAATGCATTCTCAGGCATTTATTATAAGACATCCAATTATGGCACAATACAGCTTTCCTGCATTCAGAGTCAAATTAGAGGATATTTTACTGGTCACTCCAATTTGTCAGATGTAACATGAAGAGAGAAATAAATAAAACTAAGAAAAGCTTGTCCATGGCTGTTGTCCGGTGAGAGGCCTGTTGATTGACAAACATAAAAAAACAAATTCCTCTAAAGTCTTCCTGGTTGCATGTTATGTGTGTGCACATGTTTGTTCGTGTGTGTGCTTGACCCTGGTGAAGCCGTGTGTCTTTTATTAACACCTGCCTAGCCAAGCGCTGCTGTGTGGTGTCGGCTGGCTGATGAGGCCGAGCTGGCGCAGGTTCAGCTTGTGCCACCACTGGTTTGCTGTTTCCATTTCACACATGATTAATCTCTGTAGAGAGAGAGAGGGAGAAAGAAGGAGGGAGAGAGAGAGAGAGAGAGAGAGACAGAGAGAGAGAGGGCAGGGGGAGAGATTTCTGTGAGAAAGGGGTTAGAGAGAGAGACATGGACTCAGAAATAGAGAGAGAGAGAGAAAGAGAGTGAGAGAGAGAG
>JBBKCR010000002.1:12771964-12796209 GCA_037577295.1 Ladigesia roloffi | reverse complement strand
TTGAATATTTTTGTTTACATTATGCACATTTAATGTACCTCTTAATGCCAGACACTGTTCACAGACTAGTTTTCCTGAAAAAAATTTGATGAATGAATAACATGAAAGCTTCACCAAACTAGAAGTTGTATAATTTTATGTTTTGCACATTTGAAGCCAGACATTGTGGTGTAATTGTATTACAAATGATGTTTTTACAACAATTTTATGTTTACATTTTGCATATTTACTGATTTACCATACTTTGTACCTTTTTTATTTATTTTAAGGCAAAATCTGTCATCTTTTTTTGTTAATAAACTATACTTTAAAATGTAATTTAATGAACCCTTTAATTTTTGTGGCTTCGGTCATTGTTGGGATACTCTTTTAAAGCTGGCAGCTTTAACAGCTTATTTTGAAATACATATAGTTATCGTTCAATATGGGGATTACATTTTTGCAATATCGCCCAGGCCTACCTCTCAGGTACCATGAGTTAAGTACCCTCCCCTCACACCACACCCCAGTACACTCCCCACACACTTCGCCCCATACTCTGCTCCCCGGTATATGAATTAATTGTAAAACGCTGCAGGGCTGATAAATTCTATTCCATGTCATTTGATTCACATTATCTTTCCAACCTAAGTACAGAAAAATCAAACCATTAGTAAAAAAACGTATTTCCACTGCCATGCCCTCACCCCAATAAAACAAAACATCAAATACCAGAATGAATTCTTATTATATTTGATTTTCTCACCTTACAATTTACTTGATCTAATATGTTTATATTAGAAAGATTAACACCTTCTTAACACTAACCCTGGAGAATGTTCACCATATGGCCAAATCCATATGGATTCCTCTTCTAATTATTGAGTTCAAGTCTTTTGGACACACCTCTTGCTACCAGGTGTACAAAAGCAAGCACACTGCTGTGCAGTATGCTTATATAAACACAGACGATTGAATAGGTCTCTCTAAATAGATTTTTTTCATAAGATGTCACCTTCGCTACTATGGTCAATTTCAGCCTTGCTAGATCTGCCCCCATCAACTATAAGTGCTAATATTGTGAGATAAAACAATGTGAGGGCAACAACAACTTAGTCCTGAAGCAGATGACCATGCAATGTAGAGGAAATCTAATGGCTGGCACAGAGCCCTGACCTCTGCCTCACTGACAACACATTTGCAAACCAGGTCTTGTCGCCCAACACCAGTGCCTGACCTCACAAATGCTCTTTTGCCTAAGTGAGCACAAAATTCTGCAAGAAACTCAAAAAATCTTCTGAAAAACCCTCTCAGCGGAGTCGGAGCTGTGTTAGTCAGGTGTGATGGGGTGGGAGTGTTCAAGCTCATATAGCTATGTGAAGTGTAAAGTGTCCATGTACTTTTGGCCATACAGTGTAGTTTTGCCTAGCTATGTTTCCCTATCGGTTGTTTTCTACAAATTTGTGTTATAGGCAAAGATTGGATGATTAAAATAATGTAGGTGTGAAATGCCTGATTTATAATCACAATATAGTAACTGATAAAAACTAATAGGGGAAAAAGTCACTCCTATGGTACATAGAACGTCTTCAGGGTGAGAACAGAGAAATAGCTAAGATGTCAATTATAAACAATAGGTTTGCGGCCTTACAACAGTCTTGACGTAAGACATTTTTGGTTTCTGATGCTCACTCCCACAACTAGCTTGGTTGCATGTGGAAGAATACACAGTAAAGTGGCGATTAGTTGGGTAGTTGGTGTCCTCGCTTACCAAACTCATAGTGGACTTTTACACACATTTTTTCTGTTACTACAGTACAGTACAAAAGTACAGTATGTTTGTCCTTCTCCCGTTCATTTTATGTACTAGATTATTATTTTATAACTGTGGTAAAGTTGGTAAGTGAATTAGCCACGGGTGTGTTTTGACTTACAGCCAAATTCAGGCAATTAGACAATTTTAGACAAAATTAAGACAACTGAGACTTTCATTTCTTTAATTATTCATTTATTATCAATGTACTGAAACATTTAGAATATATTAATGTAACAACTACAAATAAAAAAATTGGGGCCCCACAACTTTCTTTAAAAGATCATTAAATAATTGAATTAGTATTTGGTCCCATCTGTCTAATCACACAGAGTCAAGGATACACCTACAGTATGATATCCTCCCACACTGTTGTGAAGCCTTAAGTAGTCAAATCTGTAGCCATTTTCTGTTCACATGTTGAAGAATGTACATTCAATTCAAGGTTTGCTCTGTCTGGATGAAAAAGATGAATGCGCTAGTTTTCAAAAGCTACCCACCTACAGTAACACTCTATTTCCAGCCACTTTCAAAGAGGGAATAGTTTGAATGGTTTGTTTTTCATCACATTAGCCTTACCTCTGTGTTGTTTAATCAGATCAACAAAGGGCTGGTGTGGCTGCAGGTATTCTTCACAAAAAGGCAAGAGCACATGACCAGGAATGAGAACCGATTAAACAATTAGAACCCAGTGAACTGCTCTTTTGGTATGAAAACCTCAGTCACCCAAAACTTTACTTAGTAGGTTTGTAGTCTTATCTTCATAAATTCTTGTATAAATTATTTTTACTTTTAATTCCCAGAACGCAAATGAATTCAGCTCACTGGTTGAATCTCAAATGTCTGCTCCCTATATAGTGCACTACATGAATTATAAAATGTTGTCATCTACTCTCAAACTTACCACAGTATGCCAAGTATGTAATAGTGTGTATGCTGCCAAATCACAAATGGCTTTGCATGTGACATATTATTTACTGTTTGTGTGTAGAAGCATCTAAACCCAAACAGTGCACACAAATACAGACTGAGTATAGAGCCATTTCAGATTCATCCCTCAGATTTGTTCTTGTAGTGGTTAAGAGACTTCTGGACTCTAGTTTACATTATACTGGTTTATGTAAAACAATCAAATGAATTTTACTATAGGACAAATGCAGAATAAAGGCAGAGACCAAAAGCCCAAAAACACATACAATAGCTTATACTACGCATAAATAAATGCCCAAATCCATTCAACACATCTACAGATCTACATCCTGATACAATGGAAAAGCAAAGATGTTCAATATTAGGAAACAAATCAAGACAAATTCTGAAATGAAAAGGTCTACGAAACTGTACCAAATTATCAGTATCCGTCATAAGGTTTTTCATTACTACTGCCAATGTTAAGGTTTTATATTGCTTAGTTCAGTCGCCTTCTTCTGTTCCCGTTTAGAAGTCGCAATTGTGGATAAACTGTCTCCAATTCCTATACTCTGCATCTTCCTCCCTCACCACATACATAAACCTCCTACAAGGCCTCCTTCTTCTCCTCTTCCCCGCAGACCACCCTTAACACCCTTCTCCCAATATACTCCCCTCAGCACATGTCCACACCAATGCAATCTCACCTCACCTCTGAGTTTTCCTCCATAAGGTCCAACTCGAGCTGTCAATCTAATAAAATCATCCCCTGTCATGTTCATCCTCATCACTTCTATTGAAAATCGCAGCCATCTCCAGTTCTGCATTCTGTCTTTTCATCAGAGACTTAGTAGTTCAGTACACAACATAAAATTTATTTTTGCTGTTTCAAATCACAGGAGTACCAACTGATTTAACTGAGTAACTTCAAATGTTAATGTGAACGTTTCACTGCCTTGAACTGTAGGCTATAAAGACGTAAATACATATTAGGGGCAAAAGCTAGTCCACCCGGAAATACTGGATTTATCACAATAAATAAGATGATATGTGAACTAAACGAGTTACAAATAGAAAAATAATGAATTTCCTCCACTACTAAAATAAACAAACTGGAAGAAAATAAACAGCCCAAATGACCCTAAAAGTAACATTCAAAGTACGCTAAAGACGTTAGGCACCCTGATCCCTATATCTAAAACAGGCTTATGTAAGATTTAAATCCCGATTTTTAATTTAAACAGGGGTTTGTTTACTTTCACACCACTTCGGCTCTTCAAACCCTGTGTTTTGGGTGGAAGCGGGAAGTCGCGTTGTCAAGGGAGTGATTGACACGCGGATTAGCCAATCACTAGAGGAGGTATCGGATCGGGTAGCCAACGATGTTGGAGAAGAACGGCGGGACATCCTGCGTGTGACGTGATTTTCCCAGTCAACACTGTGGAAGCCCCACCTTTTGTGTTTCCCGCACCGTCAATCAAAATAGAAAAAAAAATTAGACTTGAATCAGCCATCGCAGCCCGCCTCCGACTAATATAATCATGTTCGGCGTGTAATTAAGTCGAGATTATTTTTACCTATTAAAGTTACTCACGTGATGACTGGTATGTAAAATTCAGCAGAGTTTTCTCCACCGGGCTCCCTGGCAGAGCTAAAGCTAATGCTAAGTATGCAGGCTAGGTTGCTAGGCTCTGCTAGCCGTTAGCCTTAGCAGGGTTAGCCGGCTTCGTGTTTGGGGCAGGGTGTTTCTCGATCGGGTTCGTTAAAGCCGCGCTCTGCTGCCATGCAACCGCGTCCAGAGTAGAGCCGTGGCGGCGGTGTTGGCGTGTGTGGCCGTCTGAGCTGTTTTTGCCTCGTCCCCCCCCTTCTTACTCGGTTTCCCCTGCCTTCTCTCCGGACCGCCCCGAGAACCCCAAGGAAATGGCCGCCTTAGACGTGGACAGCAGTCCGAGTGAGTTTCCGCAGCAAGATGGTAGCAGGGGAGACCAGGTACTGTCCTCCTCTCTTTTCTTTTCACTCCTCTGGTAGCTTTTGTTGGAGCTTTTAAAAATGCATGGTGCTTTGTGAAGTTCACACGTTTCTTTAAAGAAAAAAAACAGAAAATTGTTGTGGAAAAAAGTGGTACTTCCTGTGTGGCTCCGCACTAACGGCCACCCACTTTCCCTATGTTTAAACCCGCCCATTGTGGGGAGGACACGCAGCCGTCACCGCTCGCGCTGCTGGCAGCCACCTGCAGCGAGCTCGGCCCGCCGGCCTCCGAGAGGGAGAACGGTGCTGCCGCCGCTGGGGTAAGTCACCGCCTCCGCTGCTCAGGATCAGACTAGTTAAAAAAAACAACACAATCAGCCCCAGAACTGCCCCTGGCACCCCTGAGGTGTCGTCCCCACATAGTGCTTCCCAGGGACTGCCCACTGCTTGGTGAATGTGTCTCAGAGAAGTCTGAGAAAAATCTTACATTGTTCAAAATGTGTGGTTTGCGAGGGACCACCTCACTGTCCTTTGGAACAACGCTTATTTTAATATTAAATTTATAGTGGTCCCTCGTAGATACTGCGGCTCCCTAAACATGACGTGTAGGTTCGAATCTTTTTGGTTCAATCCAGGACTGCTAGTGGTTTAGTGGTTAGGGAGTTAACAATGTTGTGCTGTTCACATCGTGTGCTGTGCTGTGGTTTGTTTACGTATTACAAATGAACGCTTTACATTTTACACGGAGATACCCTTGAGCAAGGTACCATCCCCACACACTGCTCCCCAGGTGATGCATCATTGGCTGTTCGTTGCTTTACTTGACGAATGGGTTAAATGCTGAGAATGAATCTCACATTGTTCACACTGAGCTGTGGTTTGTGCATGCATGACTGTAAGGGGCCAATTCACTTGACAATATTTCTGTGTTCAGTCAAATTAAACAGAGGCAAAGTTTTGCAGTCAACGACCCGTCAATGTTAACTTTTCTATGGCTTCCATTCATCATGTTCAAGTGCCTGGTAGAACTATGGCTGCGTAAACATAACATATAATGGGTGCCTCCTTTATAAAGACAGTGTAATGATATGAAGAGGTGAATTTTTGTTTTGACTTGACATTGTGTGAACAAAAACGACATGTTTTTTTTTTTAACACATACCTCTTTCAAATCTGGTAGTAGAATGTTTGCTTTTGTTTTGTTCACTAATGTAATTAACAATATTGATTAGCAAAACTGTGCATTTTGGGCCACCTCTAGCACACTTAGCACACACATATATTTTACTCAAATATACAGAACATTCTCTGCATAATTGTGTTGTGGCCTGTAATAACCTTAAAGTGCTGGTCCATTTTTGTTGCAAACACAGTCACCTCTTAATAACACATGGTATTTTTTTCTTCATCCATAGGCAACAGACTCCACATCGGTGCAGTTAACATCAGAAAGATGGGATGGATCCAAGGATGAGGCCAGTATTGTTCAACTTCCCAGCACAGGCATAGTTACCTCCAACGGGCAGTACGTTCTTCCTCTTCAGGGCCTCCAAGGCCTGCAGAGCCAATCCATTTTGTTAGCATCAGGGACAGACTCCTCTGCCAATGCAGTGCCTAACATCCAGTACCAGGTTATCCCTCAGATCCAGACGGCAGATGGACAGCTGAGCTTCTCTGCTTCTACGGTGGAAGGTGCTGCGCTGACTCAGGATGTCTCAGGGCAGATCCAGATTCTCCCTGACGGTTCTCAGACTATCAGTGTAGCTGGTACTGCATCAGCCAGCATTCTCAGCAACAGCCAGAACCTCATGGCACAGCCTGGTCAGGTCCAGCAGATCCAAGGAGTCACTTTGGGAAGCTCAACTTTTAACAGTCAGGGGCAGGTGGTTGCTAATGTGCCTGTGGGCTTGCCTGGTAATATTACCTTTGTGCCCATTAACAGTGTAGATTTGGACTCACTGGGGCTGTCTGGAGCTCAGACAATAGCCACAGGGGTGACAGCTGATGGACAGCTAATCATGACCAATCAAACAGTGGAAAGTTCAGAGGTTTCAGAGAAAGCAAGAGAACAGTTATCACAGCCAACGCTAGTGGTCAACAACACTAATGCAGCCGCAGACATGTTTGTGCCTACAACGTCATCCTCGTCATCAACATCACAGATGCCCACCAGCACAATAGACGGTACAGGCGTGCTGACTCAGGCTGCAGCAGTGCCCGAGCAAACAGAGGGCTACCTCTCTCAAGGTCAAGTGTCAGCAGGGCAGCAGGTGATCCAGCTACAGCAGGTGCCCCTCCAGACTAGTGATGGGCAAGTGGTCCAGCAGCAGATATCTGCTCAGGGCCAGCAGCCGCTACAGAACGTACAGCTGATAAACCCAGGGACCTTTCTCATTCAGGCACAGACCGTCACACCATCAGGGCAGATACAGTGGCAGACCTTCCAGGTAGGATATGAACTAGATCAAGATCACTGTTAGTGTCTGTAATATTTAATGTCAACTTGGTAATGTTGTTTTTATATCTATGCTTGGTAGATGTTCAAAATGTAATAATCAAGTATATATTGAAATAATATTAGGTATAGCTGTTTTTTTTGTTTGATGTGGTGTTCCAAAAGTTGCCTGCTGTCTCCCTTAAGGTTCAGGGTATTCAGAACCTCCAGAACTTGCAGCTCCAAACAACACCAGCCCAGCAGATCACATTAGCCCCTGTGCAAACATTTTCTCTTGGGCAGGGGGCTTCCCTGGGCGCTACTCCTGTCAGCATCAGCTCTGGGCAGATCCCTAACTTACACACAGTCACAGTTAACTCTGTGGGCCAGACAGGGATTCAACTCCAACAGACTGAGGACACAGATAGTCCTGGAGGTAATACTGTTGCTATCTAATGAAGAACAATAATGACACTGTGCATGTATGTTTGTATATAGTTGAATGTGTTCCATTCTCTTGGGTCTCAGTTAGCCTGACACCAATATGGTCCTTTCAAACCAAGTTAGTTCATAATTAGATGCCATGTCGCCAGGGGCTGAGTGCTATGCCTGTATTTATCATTATGATAATTTACTGAACATTTCACTATGCTTTTCAGAGCATGTTATGTTCCAGAACTCTGATCACCTGCATGTTCAAATATAAAAAGACAAGTAGAAAATATAAGGATGTAAATCCAGTCAAATGTTTCATATTTAGTTGAAACAAAATTGTTTTCTTTCTGTTTAGATATTCACATAAAGGAGGAACCAGACTCAGAAGAATGGTCTCTTGGTGGTGACTCCACTCTGAATACTAATGACCTTTCACACCTACGCGTGAGATTGGTGGAAGAGGATATAGAAGGATTGGGACAAGAGGGCAAACGGCTACGCAGGGTCGCATGCACTTGTCCCAACTGCAAAGAGGGTGGTGGGAGGTAACATTTGCATCCATAATAACTACCTAGCATAAAATTAATCTCTTGGATAATGTCTTTTCTAATATTGGTAATATGTTAGCAGTTGAATAACATCAGTCCAGTTAGGTAAGGATTACAACAATTTCTTTAACCACTGTTTTCCACATCGAAAATCAAGACCTCCTAGTTTTGCTATTAGATCTCTCAAACACTGCTGCTTTTTGCGTCTCTATATGTCATTCTGGAATTTGGGAGCGTACGTGCTTTGTTGTTCTAGGGTTTTAAGCACAAAGTTAGTAGAATATTTGGCTAAAATGGGAGTTTCAAGGCACTGATGTAATCTGTATTTAGGAAGAGTGCTGTTATTAAGTCACGGCAAAGGAAAGACTGCTGTGAAAAGCAATTATGCAAGAAGCTACTATTTTGGTCAGTAAACCTATATCCAGACATGATCAAGTTCTTGGGCTAGTACTTTTCTGTTCTCAGTGCATTTAAAATAAACATTAGGCCTGGTGTATTTTCTTTGTTGTTTTTAAGTCCCTGATTGTGACTTGAAAGTGTTACTGGTTGCCACACTGCTGCACAGCGGCATCAGCAGAAAATGATCTTAACGGCATATTTGCTGGTTGTATATCATTTACTTGTAGCTTTGTGTAATACTTTGTATTGTACTGTAGGGGTTCAAACATGGGGAAGAAGAAGCAGCATGTGTGTCACATAGCAGGCTGTGGGAAGGTGTATGGGAAGACGTCTCATCTGCGAGCCCATCTGCGTTGGCATTCAGGAGAAAGACCCTTTGTCTGCAATTGGATGTTTTGCGGCAAAAGATTCACACGCAGCGATGAACTCCAAAGACATCGGAGAACACATACAGGTACATTAATCCCATATATAGAGAAGTAAATATATCACATAACAGTATGTGGATGTTTGTTTATATATAAAGCAAAAGAAGTAGAAAGCGCCAAATGTGTTTATATTTGTGAATAGCTTTTTCCTACAAACTACACTAATGTGTGTTTTTGTATAATAATCAAGACAATTTGACATATAGGCCAATTTTACTAGAACTTCCATTTGCCCAAAATGACCTCAATGGCTTGTGACCATTTCTTATATGTGTCATAAACAAAGCGTGAGGTGAAGAGTCTTTTCAAATAGGATGGATATCTTGGTACTACCCTCCCCCCCACCCCCACCCTCCTCATGTTGTAGCCATGATAGTTAATATATTTTGTGTTTTGTTACATCAGTGTGTAATTTTAATCTTGTTAATTGATTGGCAGGGGAGAAGAAGTTTGTGTGTCCTCAGTGTTCCAAGCGATTTATGCGCAGTGACCACCTGGCCAAGCACATTAAGACACATCAGAATAAGAAGGGTGGCAGTGGCACAGTGGTGGCTGGCGCGGACACATCTGCCTCTTCTGACGGCATCATCACTTCAGGCGGTACCACCCTCATCCTTACCAATATCCAGCCAGGTGCCGTGCAGGGTCTTGCTACGGTTAACGCTACTGTTAATACAGCCAACTCACAGGACCTGCTCACCACAGCAGAGATTCCACTGCAACTAGTCACTGTCTCTGCCAGTGAAGCTACTGAGTGACCCACTGGAGTAGCCAAAGAGGGAGGGCATGGTATGCGCTTAAGGAAGGAACCACTTTGTATGGATGCAACAGAACATTTTATTTGAATGCCAAGATTTAGTGGCTTCCTTTTACCTTTCCATCATCCTCTCAGATTCTTCCCGCCTGGACATTGGTTTGACCCTTGACTCCTCCCTCACACATTTATCCTGCTTTTTATACCCATACAGATTATTCTCATTTACGTGAAGATGTACATTTGCGTAAATGCATATATATGTACGTATATATATATTTTACAAATATAGAATATTGATTTATGTTTGTCTGCAGTCTTTATATGGCGAGTGTGGAGCAGAAGAGAATCATTTAGTGTGGTTCCCATTTAAAAACACTGAAATGCCTTATTTTGTATCATACTCTGTTGTGTACAAAAGTAGAGTTGCTGATAAGTTAAGCAACTGTTTCAATGTGTATGTGTGTGAATGGGAGTAATTGTAAAGAAGATGCAGATCTGGTAAATGGGCGGTGTGTCTGCAAATGTTTGGTCTAGGTTAGGCAGTGTGTTGGTATTAGGTGGCAACACACTAGGGGAGGTTATACAGTACAAAACCTGAATGAATGCTAGAATGAAATGTGCCACTCTCTTGCTGGCAGATATGAAGTTCATGTCCAAACGTGTCTTTAATGTGTCAGCTGATGCTCTTTGAAAACATGCATATATGGTTTCTTCTGTGTGGTCCTTTTTTTGTCAAATCAAGGCATTGCAGCTTAGGCTCCCTCTCTAAGCTGAAGCATTGTAAAGAAATTTGCAGGTGGCAAAACAAAACAAAAAACAACAATCAGTGTAATTAAAAGCAGTTTCTTTTTCTTCAACCTCTTATAGCTGATCTGATGTTATGCATTTGTTAAGTCTTTGAACAAGAAACTATTTATATGAGGCTTTGCATAGTTAACATGGTTTTGTGGTGTCTACATCTCTTGATTGAGCTTTTTAAAAATTTTTATATGTAAAATTATTCCAGTGTCACTTTTATAAGAGTGAACTATCTAAACTGAATCGTAATCAGAATCATTGATATAAAATGGGCAAATCTGTGTTTTTTATAAACCAATGATGGTTCAGTGTTCGATTGTATAAAGCAACAATAATTTCTCTGTCGGACATGTTTGGTATTTCCCTTTCTGGGATGTGTGTACAACTGTGCCACATTTTGATCAGGTAGGAGTATTGCATTTCATGGCCATTCTGCCTCTAGTGTTCAAGCCTTCTGGACCAAGTTCAATCACATCACTCCTGGAATGGTTATGGAGATGTAGACTGATCTAACAAGCAAAGCGTGTTCACCTTCTTGTTTAGGTCAATCTATGTGCAAGAAATGTAAGAGTTTAATTTTACTTTATTGCAGTCTTTAGGTTGACTTGTTCTAATGTGGTTTGCAGGTGTCTGATTAAGCGAGGTCAGAGTCAGTGGCTTTGAATTTGCTCTGATGTACCATAGCCATGAAAAGAGGTGTCCAGGGCGCTCTTGATCTAAGTACAGTAGAAACAACATACATTTGTCTTTTCCAAATGACGCCTGTTCTTCACATTCAGTTTGATAAAATGCTTTTGTAAAAAAACAAAAATTAAAAAGTCATTTTATACACTTCCCAGACTGCTGAAGGACTTACACTTATTTGGCTCTCCAGTATGTTTCTCATGTTGAAGGTGGTCTTCAATGGTGCAGGATTTTGTCTCCCTTCATCTCTTTTTTTGCACTTTTACATGACAGATTATTTAATGTAACCAGAACATGAATTTTAGTTCTGTTGCCAGTCAGGTTTTTTTGGGGGGGATTTCAGTGATTTAAAGACAAGAGGTTCAAACACTTGATCTGAACTAAAGGATCAAACTTTGTTGAAATAGAAATTGTCATCATTAATTGTAATTGATGAAACTGGTGTAATGGATTTTATTTGTCAAATTAATTATTTTTTTTCTTTAAATTTGGCAGAGATTTTTAAATATGCCCTAGTTTGTGATGTCAAATTTGATTTTCATTATATATAGTGTTGTAACATGTTTCTTGTGTTTTTATTTGGTTGTTTTTCCAAAAAAAAAAAGCTTCAAACTATTGTACAATGCCCACTTTTGAGGGCAGCTTTTTATTTCACACTAAAATGACTAAACAGAACTCTGCTTGTCTGCTCTCCTGTTTTTTTGCCAGGTTCCCTGTATAGTTTTTAATCAGATTAACGGGTTCCAGGGATAAAATTGTATTTTTTTTTTAATGAAGTAAAAATGAGAAATTAAGGGTTAAGTCCCTTACACCATTTGAAGTTTTCACTATGTATTCGGAGAAATTGTATGCAAGCCCCTCCTCAGAGTACATGTTTCTTTCCCAGTGTGTAGCTCCTTCTTGTCTTATTTGGTCTCTTATTTGGTCGTGTGTGTTTGTAACCCATGGGTGTAGTCCAGCAGATGTCACTACACCCACAGCTGCGAGGGGCAGGTCAGGTGACACTTGGACCACTTTTTGCCCTTTTGTGTTCTCTAATGGCCCTGAACAATTTGTCTCCAATTGGATCCGAAAAGTTTAGGATGTGTGTTGGGATAAAAGCTTAGTCCTAGGTCTAAACTAAACTGCATTGTACACATTGTACATTTACACTGCTGCAGAATTATTTGATCCTTTATTATATATCTATGTACATTAACATATTTTGCATCTTATTAAATTATTAATGGCTTTTTAAATTAACTCATTTTAACTGAATCTGTCACAATGTATTTCTAATTCATATTGAATTTATATAAGATTGTATGTCTCAGATGTTCTTGTTTTAAGGTATCCTCATTTTTGAAGCCATCTGTAATTGTTCTGTTACCCCTCCACAGTGAAATAGAAAAAGCCCTGGCACTAAAACACTGACGCTGCGAACAAAACCCAGCACAGCAAACGTTTTTCCCCCTGTAAAGAGATGTGCTTGATTGAAAGTATGTCTACTAAAATCTTTTATCTGTCATATCAAAGAGGAAAGCACATGTTCTTGCATTAAAGTCAATTTGCACTAGATGAGATCCCGAGAAAAGCAGGTCTGTGAACGTTAAGAAAGGACACGTCCATTCCCTGGCACCTTTCATTTGCATAATTTAATGAATTCAATTCATTGTAATGCAATACGGAGTGCACCACGAACATGGAATGACAGTTTGAGTTAATGAAATGTGTTAACGGTATCATCATTTACTTGTATGTTAATTAGTCCAATTAATTTCCAGTGCACGGTAATCTGAATATTGTAATGGCGCTGTGCAGGCCTGCAGGAAGAGGGGGAGAGAAGGGCAGAGATGGAGAAAAGGGCAATTCAGGGTTCATGAATCATAGCCATACCTTTCCAGTGCTTGAACACAGAGATTACTGCAAGGTCTTGTTGGAGTTTCAGCTAACTACACTCTTCTATGGAGTCAGGACTCGCTTCTCGTGAATATGGACCAGCTAACCTGGCCTTCACCTGCATACTGGCAGATAAGGCTCTTACAAACGCCTTCTGATAGGTGAGTCTTGTGTCGCGAGTTCTTTTTGACCTTGTGTCATGTACAGTGCTTGCTTTTTCTCTCCTGATAGAGGGATGAGGGGCAGAATGCTCTATTTTGCCATAAAGGCAGCGCCTGCGGTGCGAGGAGATCGATTTTAGCCCTGCATGGAGCCCTGACCACGCGGCCGTACTGATAAGTGGAATTGCTCCAGTGCGGATGGAGGAGGAAAGGGGAAAGTTTCTGCTGGACTGCCCAGATAAAGGCTGCCACCTGGGGCCACTTCTCTCTAGCAGGCCTCCCCAGGGGGGGAAGGTTGCTGGAACTGTGTGGGTGAGAGCTACAGGGCAGCACTCCTCATTGTTGCATTTGTTTCTGTATGGAAGTTGTTGTGTTTCTGATGTTTTCATCAAGAAGTGTGCTGCTAACTGAGCACGGCCCATTGTGTGAGTACTTGCCAACTAAAAAAATAATGATGTTAAAGGTAGAGTGGTCTGTTGGTGTTCTGATTGAAGGCTACAGTGAGAGAATTTGGTTCCTTTCCTATTATGTGTTAGTGCACCTTCTCTCCTATTTTGGCTGGCTTATCAATTATTTTTTAAATCAAAATTTTCAAAATTTCCATTAGGGTGCTGTGATGGTGAACTGTGTTGAGATGTTAATGCTGGTGTTGTGCTACTGCGACTGGAGAAAACAATGAGTAGCCTCTTAAAAGGTCCCAGAACAGGACAGTAATGGAAGACATCATTTTTAAAAGAAAAAGGGAATTTAGTGATGGCAATTTTAGGCAAGATTCAGGATGGAGAGATATAATTCCATGTGTTCTCTTACATCTTTGAGGCTGGTGGGAGGAAAATGGATTTGCGTAGTCCTTCTTCTCTGGCCCACTCATCCTGAATTGCAGAGTAATTGCACAGTCTTCCTCTTTTTATTGCAATTCATGTGCAAAATACATAAATAAGATAACTGGAAAGATTGGACAGACTAGCAGGGAAGCATAATATAATAGCATAAAGGCATTTTCTGCTGTATTTGTGACACATTTAGATATTCCTCAGGGAGTGGGGCTTTCTGAAGCTGGTTCATAATAGGAACAGTTGGCAGAAATGGTCTATTTTATTATCTTTACCTCAGGATTTCACACATTGAAAAAAAAATCCCTGAGGCCTCATGTCTCTCCCTTTCACTCTAACTGCTTGTCTAACTGCTTCACTCTCTCATTCTCTCTTTTATAAAGCTCTGTAGAGAGGGTGAAATACATAGCAGCAATTTACATAGATGACCAACATTCAATCAGACTGAAAGAAGCAACAACTTTGAAAAGTAAGTATGCAGAATCATTTAAATTCCTGTATTTGTGAACTATAAGAAGAATATTTCAATCAGTATCATTCAGAAACCTCCTGATATGCCTGGATTTGAAATACAGATTCTAATATATTCCTTCAAAGTATATGATGAATACACTAATGCATGTCCAATTTAAGGCAAATCGTTTATCTTAATCCAGAATGTTGTTTTTATGAGAATCATTAGACATGACGAGTAGCCACATATATTATTTTAGAGATAATCACCTGTGTCTTAATTTTCAATTTGAATATCGATTTTCTTTCATTTGTTATGATTCATTTTGAGATAAGATTCAGTGAATTATAAATCTGCAGCCCAGTTTGAATCTTTTTTCCATTTTCAATCATGTTGGTAGACATTTTTGTTCATGTAATTTTGTAAAATATTTTTGTTGATTTAGCTACTTGTTTATAAAATATTACAGTTAATTTAATTTCTGAAATATTTGTGACAAGCAAAATATTCAGCTTTTATTGGCAAATAAAGTAAATCTGTGTTCAAGATCTATGCTGGTATTGATTTTAATTATTTGCTGTTAATTTTTGAACTTTTACTGTCGTAAAAAAAAAAAATTCATTTGGAACTCTCCTGCTCATATCAAAGTATCTTAATGCTCTGATTCTCATTAGGATAGCAGTTACAGGCACTGTGATGTTTGGAACAACTTGACATGCTATTTATGTAGCTTTCATTACTGTTTTGCAGTTCTGAAGTGCTGGGGTTCTGGCAGTTATGCTGTCAGTTTGTCAGGAGGAGAGTGATGATGCTGGAGCTGAAAGTTTCTCCTCGGCGCTCCTCTTTCTCCTCTAACTGTCTTTAGAAAGTGAAAGCTCTCGGCGTGCCTCCTACCCGCTCGCTCTGCATTCACCGCACACTCCTGCCCTTGATCAACTGCAGAACACACACACACACACACATACACACACAATGAAGATCATTTTTCACGGGCAAGACAACTCAGCATGGATCAACTCAATAATCTGATATTCCCCTACTGCTGAATATGGCCAATTTTGCAGCAGGTCAGTGTTTTTTTTTTGTCTTCTTTTTTCCGAAATAGAAACAATTTAGTGACCTCCCTCTACAGTGCCAGCAGGGCTTGAGGTGTGTTTGTGTCTGTTTGTCTGTGTGTGTGTTTGAAATATTGAAAAGCAGAGGTATTGGAGGGTGAGATAGATCTGGATAGAGGGAGAGAAGGACATTGTGGTCAGGGGCGTTAGTCTCAAGGTGATGGGCTACCTGTGGTGGGTGACATGAGGGGGGATATTATGCAAACGATTCCCCCACAAACCCAGAATACATTGCTTTGGATTGTTTTTGTCTGGCAGTTTCCTGCCATTATTTGCCATCTGCATTTAACAGAGGTGTCTTGGAGGATGCAAGACTGAGAGGAATAGGGCGAGCAGAAAAACAGAAACCATCCCGAGCTGCAATTGTTTGATGTGTTTTCTCTGGCCGAGAGAGGTGTGTGTGATGCTCACAGGGTCTAATTAGGTGCTTTCTTGTTTCAGGGGAAATTACAGGTTTGCATCTCCCTGCTCTTCCAGGGAGTAAAATTTAAATAATATTATTCTTTGTCATCTTTGTTTGTTTAAGAGTTGTTTAAATGACACTTTGCTTTCAGGAAGTGCAGCACTGCCGAATGTCTGTGCAAAATTAACTATAGAATTTGCACTTTGATTTCATTTTATAGGACATAAGTATAACAGTAGTATTTCTTTTTGTATATGATTTCTGGTACAACTGAGTGTGAAAGTTACAGCTAGGTGTAAGATTAGGTTTAGTTTTTGGGCTAAATTTAATAGAATCTAATCTACGTATACAACATTCACATAAACATGTGAGTTAAAATGAACATCTACAAAAGCATTTATTGTGGACTCTCAAAATAAAGTGATGGCATATTTTTTCCTTCTTTCTTTTCTCTTTGTATGCAATATTGACCTGTGGTTTATTATGCAGTGCAGTTCCTTCGATTCTGTTTATTCCTTCTGTTCTCATCAATCTCCGGCCTTCAAAGGCCTGTAACGTCCTTTCCGCCTCACTTGCACGACAAAAAAAATTGTAGAATCAATACATTTTTCAATTCTACTTTCAATTTACAGCCATATAATGCATCTGATTTCCATTTGCCTACCTAAAACCATAGCATTACTTCCACCCTTTTTCACCGCAATCACTTTTCGAGAGCAGTCGTTCTCTTTGAGAGCCTGCAGTCCAGGTAGTGATCAGACAGGGACTGTCTCTGTTTTGTGAAAATGTATATTAAACGGTATGAGCCGCTGAATAGAGGGCAGGTCAGTGCTGGGTCCCCATGGCGACATTTGCCGGAAGTAAGGGAGCAAGAACACTTGTGCTTCACCAGGCTCCTTGGAGTGGCAGGTGTCTGATGGCTCTGCATATTTTCCATCATGCTTCTGGCAGGTTTGACACAGGTAATATGTGGTGGGGTGCCGTGGCATCCATAGCAATGGTGATGTACATATCATTTTCCTGGCTGACTGATTGAAGACTGTAATCTGGGCAGTACTGTCTCTCTGATTACAGCCGTCCGTTTGCCGCAGGAAAAAACACAGCATCGCAGCTGGGCTCTGCTCTGTGTGCAACTGCTACTCCGTTCTCTCTCTCTCTCTCTCTCTCTCTCTCTCTCTCTCTCTCTCTCTCTCTCTCTATAGCCCCAGTGCTTTGCCCCTAGGGCCAGCGCAATCTCCATCCCATTTGTACTCTGCTTACGCTTGTTGATGAGACACAGTGGTCAAACAGCAGCTGTCTGCAGGCGTCCGACTCACATACATTTGACTCTGAAGGTCAACGCACTGCAGCCCAAAACTCCCTCCCACACCCCACCCCATCTCTCTCCAACAAAACACAACACTCAAAGGAAGAGGAAACTTCTCGTAATGCCTCTTTCTTTGAGTTGTGTTTCTCTATTTTCTCTGAGTAGCTGTGATTACAGACTAGGCCTCTCTACAGGAGTGACCCCTACAGCGGTCTACACCCGGCTCGCAGATAGCTGAAAATGCCAGTGAGTAAGTGGCTGGAAGAATGGGTGTTTTACATGAAGGAACACTTTTCTTCTGAAAGCCCCGTCACACATACAATTCCCTCTCCTTGCATACACACACATACACACACACTCTGTGATAGAGTGCCCTGAATATATTTTTCTCAGGAATGTCACATACACGTGAATACACGCACATGCACATACAGACACACACACACACACACACACACACATGCTCCACCATCCGAGTAACCTTGTCTTTCACATTAGTCTTGTCTGTAAATGAAGAAGATTTCAGTTTTGACAGTAGGTCGCTGCTCAGCAGACGGTATGTAACACATTAGTGCGTGTTCCGTGGAACATTAGCATGGTCTCCTTTGGGAGAGGTGATGTGTTCAGGGCGATTGCCCCTGACACGCGTTACTGCACTTACACAGAGTTCGAACTCTCATCATTACCACTTCCTGCACGTTCTCATGGCAACTCATGGTCATATAGAGAAGCATTAGCAGGTATCACCATGGTGAAGTGAATACTGTCACGCTCCCGACAGGCACTTCATTGATGTAATATGATTGGATGGATATGAATCATTACAGGAAAGCTGGTATATGTGTGTGTGTGTGTGTGTGTGTGTGGTCTTAGGCACCTGAAATACGTATGCTTCAAAGCTGTTTACTGCTGGATATTAAGTGGTGTACAGTGGTGTTAAGTTAGTGTTAAAAAAGGAGAGTACATGTTGAAGTAACATCCATATCAAAGTAGAGTAAAAAAGTGTTAGTTGACCTGTTTTGTCATTCGTGAACACACCACAGTATTTTTTTTCCCTTTTTTTTACCCATTCACCAAGTGAAGCAGTGTGTGGAGACGGTACCTTGTTCATGAGGACATCAGTGGTGCTACTAGCAGATTTGGGACCCACAAGTTCAAATCACAACTTTCTGATCACAGGGGCAGCTCCTTAACACCTAAGCCACGAACTGTCCCTGTGCCTGGACACAAGATTTCCTCACAGTATATTACCCAGAGCATCACACTGCCACATTGTTCATGTCTCATAGTGCATCCTGATGCAATCAGAGAACCTGGTTTGACTGGACAGATGATCTAACCAGGAAAAAAACAAGAAGATTTACTTTAACCATGTTGTAGTTTAAAGTGTTCAATATTTTTCATTTTTGAGGTTTTTGGTTTTATAATATTTTAGCCAATGATGCCTGTCCTATTTATCAGTAAATATATCAATTTCTCAAGTTTCATGATCAAATATTTAATTGTATATAGTGATGAATACTACATCAAATAATAAATAACAAATAAATACTCATGAAATACTCATTCATTACACTGTACATTATATATGGGTGGTTGATATGACATGGCTTTTTTATTGTCCCATGTGTCAAAGATAACAAATTAATTTAAAAACAATGTCAAAGCTGTGCTTATATTACTCAGAAAGTTCTGTTATATATGAACATATAGAGTGTTGATTGGATTCATCTTCCATTTGTTCCCAATTTAGGGCCAAAGTAGAAAATGCTCATATGGCGTGACATTTCCAAGTTTTCCCAACACATTTCACAGTTTGATTTTGAAAAATGAATTTATTTTCTGTTTCTTCAGTCATACTTTGGTAACTCAGATGTCTACTTGTGAGTCTGCTTGGCTAAAAGTTCAGGCATAACATTTTGAAACCACCCTTAACTAAAACATTTTGTCCCAAAAATAAATATCATAGGGTGTGACATCATATTCCTTTTATTAAACAGGCAATTGTTAGGAGACCTTTGGGGAGTGGAGCTCCTCCTGCTCTCAGGAAGAAGAACAGTACCTCAGAAAGACACTGAAATTTACAAGGTGGTTTAATTCTCTTCAAGTTGTCAAAAAAAAAACTAGTTTATCCGGCACTCCTGCTTCTGTTCCCTTTAACACAGTCTTTCAGTGTGATGCATTTTACACTAGAATGCCCAAATGAAATAACTTTTTAGTCAATATTACATTGAAAGCTATATTGCCATGTTGTAGTTAGCATGGTTTTAGGATGTTAGAATTAAAGCACATTGCTTAATCTCAAGCTAAGTACATAAAACCTCATATGGTGTGACACAAAATTATAAGCTGTGACAGGGTTTTCTTGTCACACCATATGACTATTTTGTCACACTATATGATATGAACTGCATTTAAATACATAAATAATGCTCTTAGATACATATTTCATTGCTAATAGTTATGATGTAATATGTTTATTGGATATTTTGTCCTTTTAACACATTTTAATAATGTACTATTCACACATTTAGTATCTTTACACCAAGTTAATTTGGTGAATACCTACTTCTATACTTTCCCATTTTCAAGATGAATCCTTGATAAACTATAACATTTTGTCATTCAAAAGATTCCCTTTATGTTTTTGTTTTTCAGTTTGAGGAAGATTTTAGTAGATGGTGAGAGATGGGACGTGCAGAAAGAACAAGGAAATACAGGGAGAGATTAAATGAAGATCCTGTAGAAATATATCTTTGCGCAATATTTGCACATAAAAAAATACTTCCATCAACTTTATTTTTCTGTTAAACAAGATGCCAAAAATGCAAACATGTAGATTGTAAACAGAACTCATGGAAAGGTATCTAAGAAGAAACAGTCTTATATTTTGCAATAGCTAGCACCAAGTTAAGCTAGCTTCTTTAATTAAAGAATTTTACATTTAGCTTACATTCTGCTTCATCAGAGCTAACAATAGATTTTGATTTTGCTCTTTAAAATTGAATATCATAGATCTAAAATCATGTAACTTATCATCAAAACTAATTGTATGTATTTGGTGTTTTGGCTCAGATTTAGTCTTAAATGTCTGTGGTGTGTCTCTGACTAATAAAGGCTGCTTTAGTAGTTCAGAATTCTAGAAATCATTGTGCATGTGGTGGAAGCATGCACAATGCATTCAGGGGGTGTGGCCTCAAGAGCCCTGCATTAATCAATGTGCTGTGTCCTTGTGATTAAGGAATAGCAAATTATACTCAACTCTATTTATATAATATCTGATTGGTTTAGCCAAGATTATGCTACAGTTTTTGTTTCTACCAGCTGGCATTATGTCTTAACCTTCAACTTTGATAACTCCCAGTTTATTCAAGTTTATTCCCATTAGTTCCCATTAATTCCCATTAATGTGACACATAGGGAATAGTGCCACTAAATGTTACTAGCATTTTGGTACTTTTATAACAAGATTTTCCCAAATTAATTAGAAGTATATTGAAAGAATATTTCTGTCTAGGAGTGTTGATAAAGTAATCTAATGCAAAATGTAACATTTGGACAGAAACATGCTATACTTTTATATAGTAATGATAAAGTATCAGGATACATTGTTTTACATTATCAAATTATAAGCTTTTTAAATTTAATACTCAATAATATTCATGTCACACCGTATGACTTTCATCACTATGGCAATAAAATAGTGAATAAATGTCATTTTCAGGACAAACGCTACAAGAAAATATATATATTTGGAAATATAAAAGTTAGTCGAATATCACCAAATGATTTCCATGACTTACATTTGAGATTTAAAAAAAAAAATTTTCAGCCAAATATGTCAACCACCCATATACACTCATATGTAAAGTTTGTTCAAAATACGGATTTTGTTGATTTTCTAAGTAAAAAATTAATAGAGAACACATTTATGCACATTTTAATGCAGTTGCTGTTTATTTGTTCAATTTAACGTATGGGGATAAAGTAAATACAAAATTTGGATTTTGCAAACATTAAAGCAAACACATCATTGGTTAGAGTGTTTCCTCAGTAAATTAAAAAACAAACCCAGTACAGGATGTGTGCTTTGCTGATTAGAAAATCAACAAAAGGCACCAGTGCTGTGCCAACTTTTGTATCACTTTTGTATATAAGAGAATGAATCCTGTCTCTGAGTCCTAAAACCAGGACATAGTTCCAAAAGTTCCAGGTCTTTTTTGGGAGCCAAATGTGTGTCATCAGCTTTCAGACTTGCATCCACAGTGGCAGCAGCCACCTATTTTATCTTCACTGATGGCGATCTGTCAGGATTTCTTGGAGATTACTTCCGCCATATAATTATAAGGCTTGCCTGAAAATATTTATTCTTGAAAACATCAAACTAGTTGTTGACTCCTGTTGTCCCATCCACACGCCTATCAAATGCCATATTTAGGTATGTTCCCATAGAGGACATGTACAGTACGTATTTCCTACTTAGAAAATGAACAAAACGTAGCAGGGGTGTTCCAACTTTTGGACCACTTTAATATTCAATGAGAATGATTCCTATGACTATGTCTCACATTCTTTTAAGGTCAGAACAGGATGGGAGATCTGAGTTTGACTCGCCAGTAGTGAATGGCCTTTTTTCCAGGCCTTTTTTGGACTCGAAGGACCACAGTGACAGCATCCCCCTCTTTTGTCTTTGCTGATAGATATCTATCAAGTTCTCATGCAGATTCTTCCCCCATATAGTTGACAAAGTCTCGTCTGAAACTATTTATTCTTGTAAAGTAAGCATCAAATTAGTTTTTGACTCCTGTTGTCCCGTCCACACCCCCCACCCTAACTCCTCGCCAACACACCCCCTTCGCCACACACACACCCACCCCTCACAGATTTTCTCGTCAAATCGTCTCCTCCACCCACTCTTGTCTCTCTCCTTGTTTTCCCCCCCGTCCAAAATGAGCAGCTTGGGAAATAAAAGGAGAGGAACTTTACATTGTGTTGGAGAAGGGAAGGAAAATTACGGGCAGTGTCAGATAATTGAGCTTGTCTTAAGAGACGCGCTAATAACAGGCGAACACGCGGAAGACGTGTCACTCGGCGCCCGGAGCTGACAGACTCTCCCCGCCGCTGATGAGCTGTTTAGAGCCAAATTGTTCCACACAAACAGCTCCTCGTTATTACGGAGCTGGCACGCCGCGCACGCGTGTGTACCCAATTCAGCCTGAACTGACAGAATCCAATTGACCGGGACACATTCATGCACTTTATTTTCTTTATGCTCGCCAACAATGCATATAATTACTGCGGCGAGTTAAAAACTGAAAATAGAATTTCGCAGCGTGCACTTGGCGGGAAAAAAGGAGAAAGAGAAAAAAAGAAAGAAAAAAAACAAAAAAACAAAACAAAACAATGCGCACGCTGTCACCGGTGCCTGACGGCATTGGGCCTGCTCGGTATTTACTCTCGGTAGGGGAGAAGTATTTCGGTATACGCTTCTATCTCTCTCTCTGCTCACCTTACACTCAGTAATAGCAAAAATGTGCTGAGATTTGCTCGATCTCGAGACTGACGCAAGATGGTGAAGAACAAGCGCATTACGATGTCTAGGGCAGTGCTTGTTCTTCTGCAAAGTTGTTATTTTGTAATCAGCAGTCAGACATCAGCAGCTCTCCAGGGTGAGACCAGTCCACCACCCGTGGCTGCGGTCTGCCCTGACCTTTGGCCTTTCTTCTTTTCAGACGTGCTTGGCCCCCTAACATCACTGACAGCAGGCCTCATGTCCTTTTTGTGTTTTGTCCTGGCATGGGAATGCCAAGCCTAGCTGAGGTTCACTTTCATCAGTTGTCTGGACAGATTTGCCATGTGCTCCACTGTAGTCTGGCTCTGTGTGTGTGTGTGTGTGTGTGTGTGTGAGGCCTTGCTGTCCTCCAATGCTACCCTACAAGCTAACTGTTATCAGAAACGGAAATGTGTCCTGAGAGATGAGAGCCTCTCTCTCTCTCTCTCTCTTTGTAGCACTAACAAGCCCTGCTCAGGCTCCAGCGAAGCGAGAAATTATAACCTCTCTGAGAGGGCGGCTGTAGATAAGGCTGTAGTGTTTGTCTGTGTGTGTGTGTGCGCGCGCGTGCGTGTGTGGCTCCACCACTCACAGAGGGATCAGATAAGTGTCAGTCCCACGGCAGGCCGCCACTGCTCAGTCCTGCCCCTCTATGGAGAGTTATGTCTAATCCCCACGCCTTTGTATTCACTTGCAAATCCTCCTGTCAACATAAATATGTATTAGACCCTCCTCAGACAGTGCTCAATAACTGCTATATAGATTTTATCAGATTTGGGCTTTTCCCACTCGATTTTGGCATTGTGTCAGCTGGCATGATCCCTGGGAGCTTTTAAAGCCATCATATATATATGGATAGATATATATGAGACTTTTTTTTTTTTTGGAGTCAAACACACATAGTCACCGGCTGTTACACTTGCTTTATATTTGTTGTTGTTTAGCTGTCTTTAGCTTTGCTGGATTAGAACATCTTGACAATGTTTCAAGAAGTATGTAAGCTTCATTATCTGAGCTGTATTATTTATTCTTGGGGAAGTTTGTACTATGGTTGATTAAAATCAAAATCTGTTATGTCAGAACAAATCATCTAAGAAATATCTACATGACAGTCATGGGTTTCTAGAAAGTGCGGGGGACTACCTTATTTTTCGGCCTATAAGATGCATTTTTTCTTCCCCAAAACAGGGGGGATGTTGGTGCATCTTATATGACGAATATACATTTTGCCTGCATTAAAACTGCACCTAATTTTGTGTAGTGCTGCTCGCAGTCCTCTTTTTATGCTGTGTGTGCTGCAGCCTGGACTTGTGGCATGTAATGCGGGCTGTGGAGACGTCTCTGACCCTCGTGACAAAAACGAGACGAGACGCGACGTTAATGCTGGTCATG
>JBBKCR010000002.1:12755368-12771864 GCA_037577295.1 Ladigesia roloffi | reverse complement strand
TATTTTTGTTGACGAATAAGAACGAGACTAAATGTGGTTTACAATATAAAAACTGTGCTAAAGTGTTTCTTCATTTTTGTTGACTAAAACGAGACGAGACGTTATGTATCTACAGTGGTCAAAAGTTTTGGGACATCTTTTCTAGATTTTCCTCCTTGAAAATTGGGTGCGTCTTATATTCCGGAGCATCTTATAGGCCGCAAAATACGGTACTTATTGTATGCTGAGTGGGTGGTTTATATTATATACTATGAGGGATATGATTTATTATAAACCTTCATTCTCATCTTTAATATTACACCTCATTTCACCCCAAAACTTAAAGAATGCATTTATGGTAACTCTAAAGGGCTATTAGGTCAATCACACTGCATTCATGCAGGGTAAATACTGAAGAAACACTAGATTATGTGCTCTGGGTAAGCTAATGTGTTTTGTAGATACATCACAATTAGAAACAAGTGGGGCTAAGAAAGTAGTACTTTCATGTGATTAAATAATTATTAGGACAAAATATCACTCAATTATCTATGAATTTAACCACAACGTTGAAAGTGTGCACAAAAATAAAACTTCATACAGTCGTAAACTGAGCATATTATTTTACAGAAATGAGAAAACAACTTTACTGACATGTATCTGCTGGTGTAGGCTTATAATATTCTATGGAACAAAAGGAGTAGTGACATTTATTGCAAAATGTACGACATCTTTCATATAAACGCACAAATTTAACTTATTGTTAATACAAAAAAACAATACAAAACCAGCACAACAGTCAATGCTCATTTAGGCAATCGAGCGAGTTTAAACAGTTTGTTACTGTGTTCAATAACCTGCTGTAAATCTGCTGCTCTGAAACTGTGGCTCTGCACTCAGACTCCTCTCCAGC
Organism: Ladigesia roloffi; assembly: GCA_037577295.1. Classification (NCBI taxonomy): domain Eukaryota; kingdom Metazoa; phylum Chordata; class Actinopteri; order Characiformes; family Alestidae; genus Ladigesia; species Ladigesia roloffi. The sequence goes on along the minus strand of JBBKCR010000002.1, from coordinate 12,770,972 downwards.
AATTTATAGTCATAGCTACACTAGAGGCAAATGTATAGAGATGTCTGACCATTACACCAACATGGCCTTTAATGACATTGCATTCAAATATGTAGACTTTAATATAGAGTCGTCGTCATCGTCGTCCCAATCCCCACCCCCGCCCCCTTGCTGCTATAACAGGTTTCAATCCTTTCCTTAGTATTCGGTGAGATTTTGTGCCCATTCATTCTGTAGAGCATTTATGAGGTCAGACATTGATGTTGGACCAGTAGACCTGGCTTGTGATTTCCGTTCATTCAGAGGTATCGGAATGGGTTGAGTTCAGGTGTCTGTACAAGCCAATCAAGTTCTTCCACACCAAACTCATCAAACCATGCCTTTATGGACCTGCACTCTGTCATAGTCATGTCAGAATTGAAAAGGTTTTTCCTCAAACCGTGTCCACAAAGTTGAAAGCATAGCGATGTCCGATGTGTCTTGGCCTGCTGAAGCACTAAGACTGATCTTCACTGGAAGTATGTGGCCAAGCCCAAACCCTGAAAAACAGATGTGTCCCAATATTTTTGTCCATATAGTTTCTAAAAGCCTTTAGAAAGAAACAGGCCATGACAAAAAAGTATGGACATTTTCCTAACCCCATCATTCAGCAGTTTAGTCTCTTATGCAAATGTCTAGACTATGACCATATGACCAGGTTGGGGAAAATAACACAGACACTTTATAGTACTAATCAGTCAATCAAAGACCTTACAAATTATATTCCTGGAGTTTCACTGGTATTATGAATTAAGCTGAATGATGGATTGATCATCAAACTTTTGCTCTGCAGCAAAGAAAAACAGAAAACTAAGGGTTCATCTTTATTTCCAGCTGAATTGTCACTGAATAAAAATTGGAATTGAGGGCCTCTTTTACTCAGAGCTAATTATGTGGACTTGTAGCATATCACTAAGTCATTTCAACCACCAGATTCCCTAGAGAGTAGTCAAGTACACAGTGCATTTATTCTAAGTACTAGATCTTATAGGCGGTGTTTTTACGAGCTGGTAACATGTGTGTAATGGCTATAATCCCTCAAAAGCTGCAGTTGGAGGCTCAATACATCCCAGTGAGGCAGAGAGCCTACGCTGAACAATTATAAATCCCACTGCTGCCAGTAGGGCCTCTGCTAATCCCAGTCCTGCACACCAGGCCCTCTCAGCCCTCTCAGCCCTCTCAGCCCTCTCTGCCCCCTCTGCCTTCTCCTTTTGGCAGACGGGCCCAAATCAAGCTGTCAATTACAGCAGTGTGTTTATGGAAATTACATGTTTGTTAACATGCGGGGGGAAATGTGTGCTATGCTCGAACAGCACAAGAACCCGAATCAACTCTCTCCCTCTCTCTCTCTCTTTCTTTCTCTCTCTCTCTCTCTCTCTCTCTCTCACAAATCACCTCTCAGAAGAAGCAGTAGGTGAGCTAAATCAGATCTCTGACTTGGAGTGCACTTTAGTATACATTTACCTTGAATACAGTGAAAGCAATCACAGGAAACCTTGTCTTGGTATATTGACTTTGTATCAGTTTGTGCTTTGTGTTGCCACAGATAATGATTTGATGTGACAAAAATGTCATCATGTTTAATTATTTTGCAGTGTAGTTGTCCCAACGAGCCCTAAAATTTGTAATGATGCTGATGCATAATTTTGCAGCTGAAACTCACAAAGCCATGTGTTCCTTAGGAGGAATTCAGGAAGTAACTTTATAATTTTAAGAACATAAATACATTTTCTACACTGTGAGACAGAATGGAGCAAGATCGTTACATGGCAGATAAAACATGTATATATCATTCATCTAGCCATCACTTTTCTAAATACATGCCCCTGCTTCCAATACTTCAACAACAAGAACTGACTGTTCACTTGCTACCTGATGTATCCCACATGTTTTAGTAAGAGGTGACACTTCAGTGAGAATCAATGTTATTTATTTTGCTTGTCAGTGGTTTTGAAATTGTGGATGATCAGTGTATATAATCAAGAAACTTGCGCAACATAGAATTTTCAGTGTTCTTCAATTTTTACACTTTTACAAACTAGGCAATCCTAATGTCATTGATATAAACACACTTGTGATCTTTTATCATTACTCTCCTTACTCTCCCTGCCACTTTAGAGTAGGCTAATGATTTTAAGCTAGCAGCACGGCCCACTAATTTGTTTTCATTCTGGCTTTAATGCTACTTTTGACTGGAAAGTGTAAAATAAAAGCTTTATTCAAATGAAAATGACTTGTGATTATGTACATAATAAGTCCAAATAATTAATATATATGTAAGCTTATAATAATGCTTTTGCTATTTCTGATAAGTTACTATTTTGGTGATGTAAAATGTATTTTTCAAAATCCAATATTTTGTTAGTACTAGAGGTTTCCAAAAAGCAGTCAATAAACTTCTTTCAAAGATAAATAATAGAGAATAGTGTTAAAATGAAATAAAAATCAATAATGCCAAGTGTTACTCAAATGTCAAGGGAAATGCTATTGTTATCAACAGATAATTAAAAGTATATTGGTTATGATATCTAATTAGTTATCATTAGTTATAAACTTGTTTAGCAATGGTAGACTATCCAGTCTGCACATTCTTATGATCAGTATTCTGATTTGGTCCAAAGACCATGTGACATCTGCAGAATTTGTCGGTTTGACTCATAATAGTGTGTTTATGAAACACAGATAGAGAAACATAACTAGAAATCATAACCTTGGAATGAGCCCATGCTCTTTACTTTAAGAGCTCCCAGTGCCTGTATTGTTCTGAAGGATCCATCACACATAATGTTATCTTCATTCCTCTTCCAAGATAAATTCATTTGTGTATGTAAGAATGTGTGTCCAAATTGGTCAGTAAATTTAAAGTTTCTAATCATTTAGTTTATGTCTCAGCATTACGTTTCTCATGTCTTTCTGTTACAGAGAAACAAACATGAGATTGCTTGCTTCTCAACATATGTTTAAACAATGAAGACTGAACTGCATTGGACATTTAGTGAGACAAACAAGGGTTTTCAGTTTCACAAATGCTGTCAACATATCATATGACGTGTCTTTTTTTGTTGGTGGATGTTTGAATTATTGGTTAGATGGGGATGCTCTCATGCGTTTCCTACAGGCCACACCTTAGATTTGGTGGCATAATTATACACTTTGCAAAAATCCAGGGGAAAATCCCACTCCCTTTTTAAAGAAACATTTTGTACTTGTGGTGTCAGCTTCTGACAGCATGTTTTGATTTAGGGCTCATTCTGCCCTCCTGAGTCTGTGATGAGGATAGTTTTCTGCTTACACACCCATTCATTAATATTGTGCTGACACCAGTTAATCTGACTGGCGAAGGGAGTCAGGCTTGTTGTTAGGACTGATTGTGTAGAAGATTGAACAAACAATTATTATGTTTGTTATTTCATATTTAGCTGCTGTTGGATCTAAACACAGTGACTGTACAGTCGCTGTCAGATTTAATTTTCTTCACACTATGTGATGAAGTGAGCCTCTCTTTACATTCTGGGAGCATTTAGGGATGAAAATGATTTAGGGATGAATAGAAATGGTCCAGAATAATATGCTATCTAATAAAATCTTATTATATGACCTCACCTTGAAGCTGATAACATTATCTAAGCATTTGGTACAGATGGAGATGATATGAAGAAAAAAAAAACGAATATCATGTTACTGCTTTGTAACTTCACAGGTTCGAGCTGTGACCATGTTCTTATACATTTAAAATTAAGAACAGGGCTTTGAATGATTCCATAATAATAGCATGGCATAATAAAATAAACACAGATGCTGACAAGTATTCACAAAATAGGTCAAATCTCAAGTAGCATACCTTGACAAAAATATTATAAATAGATTGCTATGTTATTTAGTCAGTTAAATGTAATAGTCTGTTAAGTTAGGATTTCATTTAAATTTTTAATGAACTATATAGGTAGTTCTTGGATAAAATAACAGATTTCTGAACAGAAAGGTGTGCGTGTGTGTGCGTGTGTGTGCGTGTGTGTGCGTGTGTGTGTGTGTGTGTGTGTGTGTGTGTGCGAGCACGCAGTTGTGTGTGTAAGAGTTCATGAAGAACTGAGCACTACAAGATAAAGCTGTTTCCCAGCTCAGCTGAATCACCTGTCAGAGATGATCACAATACCCTGAAGAGCACACTGTGCACTGAAACTGTCATCACACAATTGCACAACCCACTACAGCTGCACCAAACACATCTCTTTCTCTCTCTCTCTCACTCACTCACACACACACACACACATTATGCTGTGCTGTATGTTCGCCACTTAAATGGATCTCTCTCATTCTCCCCCTCCTTCTCTCTGCTTTATGAAAAGATAAAGATCTGTGTGATCTCCGCCGGAGCCTTTGTATTCATGTCAGGTTCAATTTTTCCACCTACCTGAATGTGTTTCCTAAAACGTTCACCTGCCTTTATATTCTTTTTTTTTTTGCTCCCACCTTTACATGTTGAAACAGTATTCACAGATAGGTACATGATGTACATGACAGTCATGAATAAAACATCGCCTTTTGTTCTTCATGTTTAAAGATGAACAGGTCTACTTCTCATGGCTAGATTAAATTCATCAATCAAGGAACCTAACACTTTTTTAATAAATAATTTGAAAGATATTTAAGATATTTAAGTCTGACCACAAAGCAAATACCAGCACAATAAAATTTTTAATGATTTCTATATTAAATACACATCCTTAATATTTTGGAAGAACCTTCAGTAATTGTTTTCAATTCATACAAGATTGGAAATAATTGTTTACTTTGAGTTGCTATGTTGTAACACCATGTAAAAGCCTCACTGTTGTGGAGTGTCACTAGTCTTTACTGTGGTTGGTTTATAAGCTTCAAAACACCACTTTGTCACAGCCACCTAGAGGGAGATTAAATGCAAACAATTTTGAATTCTGTGTACTCAACTCAGTAGTGGAAAAACACTCATGATACTCTGATACTAACAACATATATATGATGCTCAGTGAATCAGAAATGCAGTTGGATAGCTGTCAAAATATGCACATGACATCACTTTGGGAATAGAACATAACCCAAAGCACATCCTGCTCACATTTTACATAACTATATAAAAATAAACGCCCCACAGCAGTTTGTTTCCTGTGCTCCACAGTCTTAAAAATCATGCTGAGGGGAAAAATGTGTTGTTGCCTCATATAGAAAGCAGTCATCCTCTGATACATCCACAAGTTCCCAAGTTAATAAACTCCCGTCTAATTGATGTGTACCCAATTAGCCTGATTGACCTTGGCCTCGACCAATTAGCTGTGAATCAGAGTGATGTCTTTTCACTAAAGCCAAGTTCAGACAAAAGAAAACCAAAGAGCAGATAAACTCCAAGCTTGTTTTGATATGTTCTACATTATTCTCCCAAAGAGTTCAACTTTTCTGCATTATAGATAACCACCCAGTGAGAGTACCCAAAGATACTGTAACAATCTACTACATAAGAGACAAGAAAGACCCTTGTAATTTGATTTAGTAAATAAATAAAATGAAATGGAAATAAAAATGTGGACCATGAGCAAGAATTAAATCACGCTTTTATTTTGTAATTGTTAACTTTTTTGGCATTGCAATAAATTTGACCACATTTGACCAAATAATCAGAGAAGCATAGTTTTCATGCCATTTATTGCATCTTCACTCTCCATAGGAAGCACAGAGCTGTAGGTATTAGATGGTGAAGACTGTGAGTGTTTGGCAATGATTTGCCCTCCAATTAATGAACCAGTAATATATGGACACTCACCTGAGCTTATGGGGGCTCTCCAGATGTAGAAATGTTTTGCATCAGTAAAGAGATATAACTGCATGTGAGAGAGCAGATTGGGTTTAACAAGCCAGATGGGTTGTAATTGTTTGACCAATCCAATGTTTGTGAATTTTTATGCCTTTTATTATGGTTTATTTTGCTTATGTATTATTCAGCCAAGAGATTCCTGCATTTCTCCCAGGGGAGAGAGTGCATGTCATGTGTCAAATCACACACACACACACATACGATATGCATGTTCACAGGCACACCCACACATCCCCTGGTGTGCCCAGGTGTGTATATGTGACCATAACACCGTGGCTGCCATGCCAGGCCGGTTTTTAAAGCCCACCCATTGAGGACTGCATCCCATGACAATATACCAACATATGGCTAATGTGTCCTCTTATGATGTTTGTACAAAGCAGTTATTATATATTTTATTTCAGAATTAAATGTCTTTACATATTGCTTGAAAAGTGGGACTGTATTTTAGCAAATGAATAAAGTGTTGTATTCAATTTACTTGATCCAGATGTTAATCTCATTTCTCCATGAATCATGTATATTACATCAACACTGTTATGCCTGTTAGCTTGAATCACGTTTAGCTGTAATTGTGTTGATATAATTGATTCAAGTGGAAATGAGATGTACACATTCCATCAAGTAAATTCTGTGCATTACTTTTCAGTATAAATTGTAACTGTAAGTTTCAAGCATCTATTATCAGTTCACCTGCAGTGCCTGTAGAGTTGTGGTATATTTGCACAGCTTCTGTTCTCATATATTAGAGTAAGGGGTGCTAGGTTAAATGTGCATTTAATTTATACTGCATCTGTAAAACTGTTATTTATGTCTATCTGAACTGTACTATACTGCAGCCCATCTTTTGATGTATGTGCACACTCTTTCATGTGCAGTCTTTCTCAAAATTTATTTCGCAGCAGCAGTATTTTAGAGTCTGCTTCCCTATGTCCCTTGCAGTAATAATATGTCTTCTAAAGTGTTCTCATTCCCCTTTTAAGCATAATGATTTCTAGGAAGAGCTGACAGGTTAATATGTGCCTAATACACAGGTATGCATTGCCTGGCCATGATAGAAGATTGCTTTGGATTTTAAGGTAAAGGCATGCACTCCTGTGCCAGTGATTGAAATGTAATTCAGCTTGTCACGTGCACTGGTGTGACACCTGATGGATATTTAAAATAGAAATGTGGCTGCATGGTTAATGTTTAAAGGTATTCTTGGTGTGCTAAACTGATTTGAACTATATTTTTACGTAAAACTCAACCCAACTGAACATCTATTCTGCTAAAGTGTACCTTAATTTATTTTCCCCAACAGATAAAAACTTGGTAATATTCCCTGTTAAGAGATTTTATTTAATATCAAGGTCCTCATCTATTTTTTTTTAAACATTTTTAGATTGGACTTTAAAAGCATTTCAAAATTCCAACAGTCCATGCAGGGACATACCTTTGAATTGGGTCTTGATAAAATTTAATGTGGCACTGGGAGACAAGCCTTTCGTACAAGCATACAGGTCCACTGCAGCTCCACGGTATTTTCTCTCAGACTCGAGTCTCTGCCTGGCCCCCTGCAGATCAATAGCTCCTTTATGGTCGTAAGGGTTTGAGTGTAAGGGAAGTGAAGGGGTTAACCCTCCACTTGCAGCCTGACGGCTGGCTTTGTCACTCCGCTCTTTATGTGTGTAATTGAGTCACTTTAAACCGCGCTTTTGTTTCTTTTCTTAGGTGTGTAATGAGTGAGATTGCTCCTCCACGCATCCAATCAGAAATGGCTAATCTGACCATATTGTTTGACAAGTGTGTTCCTTACTGCTCCCAGCTATGGAGATGTAATCTGAAACAATTATGCCAATTCCCTCAGAACAGTATGGTGCAGGTAAGTAGCGTGTTTTTCACCTTCTTCAGGTTAAATTCAGTGGCCTTTCCATCCCCATCATCTTAAAAGTGAACTTCTCGAGTCAGCGGGTAGTTAGTCAAAGTTTGTGAATTGCCTGCTTGTTTCACCGTGGCCTTCAGCACAGTCTTGGTGTTGCGCTGCTTGTACATATGCTGCCTGCATTTCTCCTTGGATTCTGCATTTTTCAGAATTTTTCACCAGGACTATGAAGATGAGCTCCCTTTCAAGGGTGTGTAAGTAGCTTTTACCACTTCATATGCTAGACATAACTTTGATGTTTCTCATTGCTGGTGATCACATTGTCAGGGGCACCCAGAAAACTACAGCCTCCATTATTGTTATTATAAATCTATGCTTTCTGTCTCCATGTACATTGACATCAGATATAAAGTGAATGTTATATTTTGATGAGAATAAATGTAATGCTTAAATTCATTTTAGTAGGGGCAAAGAAGGAGGCAAAGAAGGACAACATGCCAGTAACTAAAAGAAGAATGTTTTAATTTTCTACAGTGGGTAACAGTTTCCTTTTTTGGGGGGTATGTAATACTTGACTTAACAATGCATGATTTGAATTAGTTCTAAAAAAAAAAGCACCAGTATGCTATCTGCATCTAATTTATTTGTATGAATTGCTGTATATTGTGTTTTATTTATGAGACAGTAGCAACTGTCACAACTTAGTAACACTAGGCTCTTTTATGCAGTCCTGGGTGTGGTGCACTGCCACCTCCACTCTTCAATCTGCACTTACTTTGCCAGCTGGCTGGACTATAATTTAGCTACACGTCTGCCTAATCTGCACTGGTGATGCCTAAGAGATCTTTAAGCCCACACACACATGCACACACAAGACGGCAGAAAGTAGGATTCAAGGTTGTAGAGGACTGCCGCTCACCCAGGCCAGATTTTACTCCCTGTGGAGTCTTTAAATTTTATCACTCCTGGTATTTGTTCTCAATGGCAAATTAACAGCCTTCACCCTGCCATTGGGTTTCCTTTCAAGAGACAAGGCTTAAATTCTCTCTAACTGCCCTGAATTTACTGCTTTTCTATTTTTCACACGGCAGAATCAATACCAGTACTGAAGTAGAAGAGATAAAAATTTATGGTATCTTGCAATTTAATGGTTGAAAAGATGCAATTTGAAAGATCATAAATTGTGAAGGAGTGTACGCTCCATTGGGCTTGATTCAGTGCTTGCTGTTAGAACTTGATTTGCGAGTGTCTGCAAAGTGTGATTAACGAGGCGACGAGCCCGGGCCTCCGCTCACCATGCCATCGCTAATGCTCCTCATTAGAATAAATAAAATAAATTGACTGCAGCTCTATGAAAACTCTGTAATGGTTAAAAATCAAAGAACGTCATCTACTGGCTACGATTTAGCTCCTGGAGACCTGCGGGCACCTCCATCACGTCTTCCATGACAGGACCGAGGGTGAGGCTGCAGGGGCCCCATCGTTTGGCCCCACACTGGGGCTGGGGAAATGCCACAGGCTGGGAAGAGAGAGGCTTGTTTAGTTCACCGGTAATCATATGTCAGGGAGCTTTGTTCTCTAAAAACGTTTTTGAGGAGAAGGGGGAGACAGTTTGTGGAGTATTAATGCATAAAATTGCATTTCAAGCTGATAATCGGTTTGTAGAAGGGGTCTGCGCGCAGATTGCTCTGGTGCTGTTGGGTGGTTTTTCACCGCCCAGGCCTGGTGCTCTGTAATGGCGTTTTCCAGGGGTTTTTTCAGCCCTCTCTCCTGTGACACATTTGCCCAGGAAATGGGCTTTGAAGCAACCCTGTGGATGTCCCTGTTCTAAGACGATGATGGAGTTGTCTCCGAGATGTCCAACTGCCTCATTTAATGCTGAGATCAACAAATTGAAGGTATTTGATGGGAAAATGGAAATAGACTGTTAGATTGACACATATTGTATGAAGGTCATGTATTTGTGGAGGTGCAGAACAAAAAAACATGTTCGTCTACTGCCAGGACTCTTATGGTGAAAACAAATAAGCAACATGGACGTGAAATTCCTGATTAGTTATTCAGTCTAGATTTCTTTTAAGGTATGATCCATAAGATTTTCAAATGTCTCTTTTCTTTACCTGAGAATAATCAGTAGATGGAATGCTACAATACTTTGACATATTAAAACTCATCATATAAAATTGCACAAACATACAATTGAATCCTTTCAGACTTTTGGGTTGAAGTGTTTCCATGATATGCTCTTCTTTCTCTGCTCTTTAATCAGCTTGATAATCCCATACCTCTGTCTATTGACTTTCAGTCTTTCACCATGCAGACTCCTTTTTGTTTTCCCTGAATGCTTCTCAATTGATTTAATAGTTTAATCTTCTGTTATGTAGTTGAAATCAATGACCAGTGAGCCACTAATGATATTTTCATTTTTCCTCATTAACTGCCTTTCATTGACAGAGAGGTCTAGAGGTCACATTCTGGACTAAATTAAGAAAGTCAGACTGCTATTAGGCTGTTGATCATGAAATAATCACATAAATGTTTTTGTGATTTTTGTGTCAGTGTATAAGATTAAATTGTGTATTTTAATCCTATACATGATGATTCTTTGCTTTCTTTTGTTAATTAACAAAACAATTATTTACCGATTCGCATCTGAAAATGAGTCAAGCAAACAATAGCAAAAAGCAAATACAGGTTAAACTTGGTATAGAGTAACTCTAGTCTGTAGAATCTGAGTGGACTAATTTACAATGACGCTAAATGCATGGATTATCACAGTATATACTGGATTATCACAGTAGTTTGATTGTAGATCTCAGTGATCTGACTTTCATGTCTGTGTGAAGCTTTTACCTAAGCGTTTAGGCCATGTTTTTTGCTGTTATATCATTTGCCAAAAGTTTTAGAGAAAGTGAGATAAATTAGGTCTGATCCCAGGGCTGAACAGGATTCAGCTGTTGATCTGGGTTGTTCTGGGTGAATCACAGGCCTTCTCACCTGCTCTGCCCTTTATCACTCCTGTCCAAATTAAACATGATGTCCACAGTCCATCAGATGAATTATCTGTATCTGTATCTGTACTCGGACCGGGCGGGCCTATCCCGGAAGTGGGTGGGGTTTAACCAGGAAATTGGTCAGGTTGTCTAGAAAAAGGTGGAGGGGTGGAGAGCAACCCTAGTATTGCTCCTGGCCCCCCATAAGGCCCCCCTGCTCTGAACACCCATATATTTAAATGTATATTTTTTTTAATCTCGACATGCGCTGGCTCTAAAAACGAAACTATTGCTACATGGACACACGGACTACTTAAAGCGCTACACACGCGTGCTGACAAATACCACTGCAGCAGACACCGTCAGCTACCCAATGAAAATTTGTATTCAATCCGAGCACAGATATTGACTCGTATTAATCGTATGATACTCGTACTCGTCAAAAGTGCTTTATCTGTACTGGATACTCATTTCAGCCGAGTATCCGGCTCATCCATAATATGCAGGAATTGTTTGTGAACTGAACCACTTCTATGCTTTTTTCTGTCCCCTAGGCTCTCTCACTTCCCTTCTCCTCATTAGTTTAATCAACTACCAAAAGACTCTGTCTGACTGATTTAAACCTATTAGAGGTGAGTTCTTCAAAAATATGAGCGTGAGTTGAGATTTATCCTGGCCTTCTTGAATTCATTGTAATATTTTTTTAGTTTTATTGTTACATAATAATACATAATGTTCTCTAATGTTCTAGTCTTGTTTTGAACATTCTCCCCAGTGGCCAGCCAGAGCTCATCACATATTTTTAATCTTGTCCCCCCAAAGGGTTAAATGCACATGTGCTAGTGCTTGGCTAACTTTACCACTATGAATTAAAGATGAACCCATTTCTTATTTAAAATGGTCCCATTAAGTCTATGTTAAATGGTTTACACATAATCAGTAATTACTCAAATTTTGTTTTCATTAATTGTCCTCGTGTGCACATCAGAAATGAGCATAATTCCATCTTATGCAGAAAAAAAATCACAAAACTGATGGTAGATAGTAATAAAATAATGCACTGATGTACAGCGTTATGCTTCATGTAGTCTATGCACCCTGTAGCTTTGCAGAGCAGGACTTTGTTTGGTTTTGTTGCGTTGTGGTTTTTATTCCCACAGAAATATGCATAGTTCAAGAATGTTGTATTTTCATAATGTATTTCTGTGGTTGTGCTCCTCAGACGCCAGTGTGAAACTGCTGTGTTGTGTTTCATTTCTGCTGTGTCTCAGGGGTCCTGCAGTTGTAAATATGGAACGGTACAGGGACCTCAGCTGTGTGTGTGTGTGTGTGTACTTGGGGTTCCTAGGGTCCTGCAGTACTGAGAGTGCAGCAAGGTGTTTATCCTGTCTCTGGTGTGCTCTCCCGCAGATATTTTTGCCATAAACCTCAGACACAATTGCTTCAGAAATATTTCGCAAGAGAATTCCATACCCTGAAGTAATTATGGAAGAATTCATCCGAACTGTATGTTTTTGTTTCTTTGATGATTTCCCCTGATATTTTCTTTCAAAATCAGAACAATGTGCTCAATGACTCGATTGTTTGTTTACATTCATTGTCATGGAGCGTGCTGTAAATAAGCCGTGTCCGTTTATTAATGCCAGTGTAAAAAGGAATAAAGAGTCAAATAACGGTACAGTTTGCACCAGCCCACAAAAATTGTACAAAACACTGAGTGCTCTATATCATCACATGGAATATGCTTTGCTTTGTGTTAACACATCAAAGTCTGTCTAAACATGAACACATGCAGAGTATATGAAAGTTTATTTTTTCCTGAATGAAAGATCGAGGCAAACTATGTTAACACATGCAAAGATTTGATCACATTATGACTGAATATTGTTTAATTCTACTCTATATTCAGTTTTCATGTTCATTCATCAGCTGATATTGCTGTGGCTCGAAAAAAATAAACTGTTCGGTACATATCATGCCCAAATCCATGAAATATATACAGAAGAATGGGCACTCCTGGTCAAATGATAGATTTTGCTGATTTTCTAAGTAAAAAGAACAAAGAACACACTTTTTTTAAATTAACATATTGGGGGAAATATAACACACAGGAATGGCCTGTGCAAAAGTTATCACACATTTTATAATTGACATTTTATTATTTCCAGTATGTTATATGTTTTATGTGTAGAGAATGTGTACTTATATTCATGTGTAATTAATAGAGGGAAGGAAAGATCATTCAAACCTTGGTCTCTTCTTTGTTCAGCCTATTTCTCCTAGACATAACTGATATCATTTTCAAAAGAACATCTGGTTTCCTCATAAATAAGTATGCACAATATCTGAATTGAATATTGTCATATTGATCAAATTCAAGTATCCACTTCTAAATTCGGACATTGTTGAGATCAATACGTTTTCTAATGAGAAGAAACTGAGAAGCCAAAGATGACTGAAAAAGAACTTCTGTTTTTCTTTTGCTCCGTATTCTTCTTAAGGGGGATGTGTCTCCAAATAAGATTTTCTTCCGATGAGATGTGTACTTCTGAAGTAACTTTTTTCTAATATTTTGTCTTCAAGCCCCAAACGTTAGATTGCTAGCATTTTCACAAACAAGTAAATCAAGTACAAATCATGTTAATGCACACCACTTTTCACTTTATACTGACAAATCACCTTTATAGTAACTGCAGCAACACTACGGCAAGAATTTTTTTTTAGGTGAGGAAATGTATAATTTTACATTTTATATTAGTTATATTTTATTGGGTAACATTTTTTTGTCATATGTCGTTCTCACTTAAGCTACACAACAATGGAGTTGATTAAAAAGAGTCCACTCCCGATTAAACAAAAGAGAAAAATGGCATCAGGTAAGATTTCAAAGTTCATAACCCTCATCAGCTGTTACTGAGGTCTCGGTAATTTGACCCAGTCTCGAAGACATTTAAAATTGTAGAATTTTTTGTAGAAATGTCACAGTTTTTTCCTCATTTTGGCAGACTGGCTGTTTCTGAACATTAAAATACATAAAAAAATTGATAATACACAATAGAGAGAACTGAATAATATACAATACTACTTTCAGGGACTGGTGTACATTTCTCAGTACCCTGAAACACTTAATCATGTTTGAGGTCTTTTAGCTTAGAAATAAGACCAAAACCTGCTAGATGGCCTTTGTAGAAGCAGAACATTAACACTTATTCCCCTCCATAAAGTCTGTAACAGCATGGCGAGCTCCGAAAAGCAGCAGGTAGAGGTAAAAAGAAGGGCTGCTTGTAGTTTATGGAGTTGAGGGAGGCTTCTGTTCTAATCGCACCTTACTTCAACTTTAACCAACATTCTACTGATCACAGTGAAGTGGCGCGTGTGTGGGGGGGGGGCTGGAGGGGGGTGCAGGTCAGCAGCGCTGTGAATAGACCTCATCAACGAGGGCCACAGATCAAATCCTCATATTACTCACGGCGCAGTCACCTCCACGACCCCGCCAATATTACACGCCTAACGCAATTATTTGCAATCAGCAAATGTGTGATTCATTATAAAAGATTTCTTACCCTGATATAATTTGCTATTGTTCGCAGGGGAAAAAAGCCACACAAAGGGCCTTTTTAAGTGTTATTGTGGAGAGCAGAGGCCTTTGTTTGAGACACTTTCATATTGCGGCAGTTAAAGTCTGATTAAAGTTTGAAATGGTGAGATGAAAATGAACTGGTGTAATGTAGCCAGTCTTGCTGCGAAGGAAATGGTTGGTGTTCTAGTACACAGCTTCCAATGGCCTGATTTGTAAATAGGCTCTGTTTCCTTCACAAAAATTGCACAGTTTTTGTCAGTTCTTCAGACAGATTTTTTTTCACTTGATTGTAGCTCAGGGGGCTGCTTTGCCATAATCATACTTCAGGTTTTCTTGAAAGTTCTAGCTTGTTATAAGTTGATCCAGCTTTCAAAAAACATTCAATTACATGAAATAGTAATGGGTTATAATTAGAGATGCATGCTCAGTATTCGAGGTTAAAATCCAAACATAAGGTGGTACTGTACACATGCATTGTTCAGTTTGCTGTTGTACCTCACGGTTCTTGTATCTCAAAGTTCCTGCACTTACGGCCTGAAGATCATCTACGATGTCGATTTATCCAGGACATATATTCTTATGTTTCTAATTGCCCACATTCTCATATTCTGAAATATAGAAAATATTTTCGTGCCAGCCTTTCAGTCAAGAGCAAATACAGTGAGATAAGTGGGGGTTAGAGTTTGAAACTTGCTATCTGTTCTGGTTGTGCTTGTGTGGTGCATTAATGAGGAATTAATATCTGTCTCATTAGCATTTCCCTCGTGTTGCCCTACGTCATTTTTCTCGCTCTGCATGCTTCTGCCTACCAGATAGTAATGCAATTAAAGCCCAACACTTTATAACCAAATTGCATAAGAAGATGCAATTAACCAGAAATAGCACAAAACAGGAGGAACTCAGATGGTGTTGTATATCATATTGCATAATATAGAACATTATAATGAAAAATATTTATGTTAATTTCACCAGCATCCTCAAAGGTATAACTTCAGTGCATTTAGTTAGGTAACATATGTTTTAAAGTAGATATAAAGCAGTCAGTGACCTGATGCTATAAAACATGTTCAGATCAGATTGTTGATCTAAAGTGATTTATGCCATAATTACAATAACATTTACATTTATGCCTTTGATAAACAACATTCATGCCAACATATCACAGGCTTACTGCTATACTCAAACACTTATTCTTGAAAGAAAAAACATATGGACGCTTATTCAGTATGTATTCATGAGACTATGTGTGTGTGTGTGTGTGTGTGTGTGTGTGTGTGTGTGTGTGTGTGTGTGTGTGTGTGTGT
>JBBKCR010000002.1:12725353-12755268 GCA_037577295.1 Ladigesia roloffi | reverse complement strand
TAACGAAATGTAATTAGGATTTGAATTGTTGTTTAGTTTGTAACAATATTTGTAGAGCATGACCTCTCACAGCCCCCCCCCCCCCAACAACTTCCACCACTTGGTACGGCCCAATTTACTTTAGTCTAGTGAAAAAGTTCTGCTAGGTGTCAATGAAATCATGTCAGTGTCGCTAGTCAGTGGTCATGCCGAAGTCTGGTTCTCAAAAGCGCAAAGTCCTAATAATTGTAGGTGGGAATTGACGCACTAAGTGGAATCTTCAGATATTCTCTGTAATTTTTTTTTGCTTTTGTGAAGTCCTGGCCTTGTCCACCATATACCCCACACTAAGCACCGTGCCCAAACCTGAGAATGAGTGGGGCATGGCAGGAGAGGCCAGTTGTCACAGTTTTTTTGTGGCAATATCTAATTTTTCCTGCATTTTAGTGCAAAAAATAACATTTAGAAAAATAATATTTAAAAAATGCAGCTATATTTTCATATTTTAAAATTTTTTAAATTTTGGTACTGACAAAAGAACACCAAAAAGCATGTCTTGGGATGCTGAAATACAGCTGTTGTCAGAGGTGGAAATTCTGAAAGTAGCCAATCCGAGAATGATATTTATTTCTCCATGGTGCTGATTTGTTGCTGCTCTTTTACACATATGTGGCAGCTGCAGACCAGAATTTCCCCCTTGGAGCATCTCGAGTGTTCTTGTGTTTTTCGTTGAATTCCTTTATTTTTATTAACACAAATTCAGTTTATGTATTACTGTATTACTTTTACAAAAAATGACAGTGCATTCCAAAGAAAACGCAAGTGCAAGAATTACAATACAGTCTATAAGGGGGAACATCGGTATTTATATTCTAGCACTGCAGGAGTTCACTGTAAATTGTACAGTACGAATTTGGGTTCACTTTTATATTTTCTTTAAGGAAATTAAAATTTAAAGTGTTTTGGGAGTATATTTGGGGGAGTTGTTAGGGCTTACACCATAAAACTTATGCCATTCGTTTTTACCACATCACAGCAACTCATTTTTTTACTCAATGCGGGAATTCTTGGAATGTAACCGCCAGTGCTGGATGAGAAGAAATCTAGAACGAGCTTGCTCTAAGACATGGGTAGCGCCAACGTATCTTTTCAAATTGACAATAATGCGACATCATTGGACATCTCATGCTCTTGGAGCAGATTCCTAACATCAATTAACAGATGCCCACACTGGCTAGAATTATGATGAATGATGGGCTTAGAAAGAGAGCTTTCCTCTCCCACTCAAAAAGACCAGGACCAGTTGTGCTCTCTTGGACTCCAAACCACAGATGTCTGTGGCATCACTCACCAACTCACATAATCCTAATGACTGGGCCAAAACTTAAACAGTCCTGCCAGCTGGGAGCCTGAAGAGATTTTTACTCCTTCATTTTTGACGTTAACATTGACTAATTTCTTTGATTCTTCTAAAAATAGTGTTTCAGTTATTCAAAGGTTATCAGTGGTTATAAAACTGTTCTAAAATCATTAGAACCTGTTTTGTAAAGAAAACCATTTTTGACCTTCTGTTGTTAAAAGTGGGTGGAAAACAACAACCCTTTTGTCATGTTTATGTATGCTTTACATTTAAAAACTTTTTAAACTTATGCGTCCTGTTGCTCTAATATGAAAGTAACACTGTAACTTTATGCAACTGTGATGTGAACAAGGAAAATAAAGGGTATGTGTGCAAGCATGCATACATCTGCCTTTGAGAGAGAGGGAAAAGGGGAGAGAGAGAATGTGTGTGTGTGTGTGTGAAGGCCCAATGATGCCCGCAGTGCCATGAGGACGTGAGTGGGTGGGGATTGCCTGTCAGTAGAGCACTGGGAAAGATAACAATAAATGGCTAATAATGACACTTAATGAGCTTGATTAAGTTGATTTGTTATGGAAAAAAATGAGAGAGCAAAGGGGCGATGTAGGCAATGTAATAAGAGATTCATTTTAATAGATACAAATTCAGTGGGGTTTTGGAACACAATGGGACTGCATGGAAAATTAGCACCAAGTACAAAGAGACACCAAATTAATTCTTTCACAGACATATTTTTCATAATTGCACCAACGGGTCTCATTAGTCGTATACCTGCCGTTGACGACAGACAGAATTTTGAAGGGGGGAGGGGGGTGGTAAAGGAGCTCCAGGATGGAGTTCAGGCTTTTGAAATAAATTGTCTAAGACAAATCACCACCTACAGCTGCAGTGAAGTTACAGTTTACTGACATTTCTAACTCATTTGAATAGCACATGCTGAAGCAGTGTCACCCGCATTTAGAGTGAAGTTTGCTCTATTCACAGTGAATCGCTTGGAGCTCTTTTATGCTCCTGATGATTATGGATCTGTGAAATTTTGGATCTGCATTCTACACACTTGCAGTATGAAAAGCCTTTAACACCTTGAACTTTATTTCAAAACAACCTGAAGTGATTCCTGCTTTTTGTGAAGTGAAATTTTATTGAAAACGTTCTGATATATATTTATTTCTCATTTTCCATCACAGTTGAAGTGAGAGTGTATCAGCTCTTGGAAAGTTTAATTAAGAAAGGACCTGTTGAGAGAGATTTCTAATCAGTGAGCTGAGAATGAGTGTATTCAGAGCATTCTTCTCCCGGCGATCATGTCTCTTCACACCAGTATGTGTGTGTGTGTGTGTGTGTGTGTGTGTGTATGTGCATAAGTGTGTGTATGTGTGAGAGAGTGAGAGTGTGTGTCGCTTGTCTCCAGAGGGAAGCAGCTTAATTGAATACATTAAAGGGAAGAGGAGCCTGAGGCCTTATTTATTTCCTTCTAATCTCTCAGACTTGTTTAAATGAGACCCACCGCTGGTGTGTGCTCTGAGCTGCTGTCCTCAGGGTGCTATCCTGTGGGTGAACACTAGCTTTGTTGCTCTGGCGAGCTGTGCTGGGCTTCTTGTTATCCAAAATCTTATTTATGAATGTTGCACCCTTGAGCAGGGAAGTCACAGTCACTCTGGCAGTCGTTCAAGTGATAACATTTCACTGCTGTGGAGTAACATGCCGGTGCGAGCCTCTGTACACTTGTTTACACTAAGCTCTGATCTGGTTCCAGTGCTCTGGTGTAGACGGATCAGGATTCCATCTGTACTGAAAACAAAGTGGCTGATCTTTAGGACTTTAGGGTTTTTTTAATCCTTTACAGGGAAAATTGACACACTTTCATAGTGGCTTCTTCCAACTCAAAAGGTGCAGAATAGTTAGATAAGAGAGCATTTGTAGTAGCATCTTTATCTCTTCTAGGTCCAAGCAGGTTTCCCTGAATTTCTAGGGAAATGAAGCTGAGAGGAAAGAGGATTCCATTTTTGGCAAAACAAAGGCAATTTGATTCATCATGTAATGCGTCTCTCCTTCAATCCATGTCTCTCTCTCTCCCTCTGTGTATGTGTGTTTGTGTGTGTGTGTGTGTGTGTGTGTGTGTAAGCTGCACACCTTGGTGCAGGATGGCTGTTTTCTGTTCTTTCATGAGGTCATTACTCAGAAGCGTCGTTTCTGAGTCATTCTCATTCATCACAGTGAAACACAAAAGTTACACACCAAACATGTGCATATTAATAAGGACCTAAACTATTCATCCTTCCAATCTGAATTCATTTGTGTCACACCGTGTTATGGTTCTTTTTTGTCAATCTTATTTTCTTATTTAATTTTTTTTTTTTACTTCACAATGTGTTTCTTGCCCTTGCAAACCTCACACATGGCGTTATTCCAGGTTACCATTTCAGAACACTTTAAATGTTTGGTTGTAGAATCCCTTAGTCGCAGTATTTTAGTACAGAAGAATGAAAACAGGAAATAACAAGATACAATCAGATTATTATTACTATTAGAATTATTATATATATATATTTTATATTTATTTGTTATTGTTGTTAGCAGCAGAAGCAACAACAATGATAATAATAATAGAAATAAAAATAATAATTAGTAATAACCACAACAAGTATAAGAATAATTATTATTAATGTAGTTTGCCCATGGCTTGCAAACTGAACATAAAAAGGCTTTTAAAAAAGACTTTTTATATTTTTAATGTGTTTACATGTTTAACATCATAGAGGTACCTGCAAGACAGTTTTTATTTACTTTAATGTTTACCAAAACAAGGCTTTGCAAGTCAGCGGACCTCCTCTTAGCATGTTAAAAAGTCTCTTTTCACAGCACTAATGGCCTGCTCAACGCGGCCGTCAACTTAAATAAACTAAAGGTGCCATCAGCCAGCACAAAAACAAACCTATCTCTCTTTTTAAAAGGAAGCCTTTGAAAATCAATCGCAGTGTCACTTTCCAGTCCCTTCTGTGAGTGTTCCTAAAACACTGTCATTTGAAGATTTTAATCCTTTTTAGTATGGCAACAGCGGCCAGTTTTGAAATGAATGCAGTGATTAAGAGCGAATGTGCTGAGCATTTGGATAGCGAGGCTGCGGGATAATGAATAAAGATTCATGCTTTGGACCCAAATTTTAATTTTTCCACAGAATTTGCCTGATGTAGGCAGCGTTTAATCACCCCCAGTGACAGGACTGAGTGCTTTCATTTAACCTTGACTGAAGATCATGAATTCTAACGCTTTTAATTGGATACATCATTTAACGACGTGAGCAGAGCAAATTCCCCCCAATTCAAAGCGGTGAGATTGACAGACAGGGGCAGTGAGGCCTGGCACAATTAAAGAATATCCGTATGCACTGCCCCTGTCAGCACACACACACACACACACACACACACACACTCACACACAGACACACCAGTGATATGACTGTTTGATCGGGACAACTTTACAGATTTCACCTTGTTTTGAGTAGGGGTGACTAAATTATGAGATTGGGGTGAGTAAAAAGGCTAAGAGGGCCACAGGGCAAGAGTGTATACACACACACTCACTCACACAAACCACTGCTGGCCTCCAGGCATTTACCATCTTTGTAAGGGTGTACCAGTAGAAAAGGCAACAATGGGACTCTCTTTCCATTATGTTTATTACCACTGTGTCACCCCTAATTGAATTGTACCAGAATCGTGGCTGACAGCAGCATCTTTCAGAGACATTGGAAGTCATAACTGTCTCTGACCTCTTTGTAGACAATTGCCCCTCTGGTGTGTAAAGCTGTATCAAGTGGCACACAGTGAAATGCTTTTTAGACGCCTAATTGTTTTCTTGCCTGTGACTCCGCAGAGAGAGGAAATTAATCTGTGTGCCAGAGCTCTCCTCTGCGACAGAACCTAACCAACCACAGCATGTTTGGTTAAGGAACCAAGCTCCAGGGTTTAATTTCATATTTTGCAATTACATTTTTTTTTTCCTGGGACAATTTTTAATGTATTATTTAAATTATCTTAGCTTTGGGATATTTTAGGGTTTTTAAACAATACATTGCTTCTGGGATTTGGGCTAACTGAGTCACTCACTGTGTTCGTAATTCCATGTAGACTGTTATGTTAAACAGTGATGTAGTTGAACATGATGAACGGCATCAAGCAACTCCTGCTACAGTTTAGTATAGGCTGTTCTGTTTTTTTTTTTGCCTAGATTATGGTTAATACAATTTTGGGTTTGTTTGTTTCTTTCACAGATGTAAAGGTGTATGTATATACAGTATGTGTGGGTATGTATGGATATATATATGCATATATATATATATAAACACACACACACACACACACTGCACATTCATACAAAATAGTACAATTGTCTGAGTGTTAAATCGGAGCTGAGGGTAATGAAGACAGCCAGTGGAAGAGTTCATAGAAGCATGCACAAGCACTTTCATGACTGACTGACACTGTGGTGTTAGAGCATGGCATTAAACGAATGGTCCATGGAAAAGGAGGAGGCACTGTAAAGCCTGACATCTATTTCAGAAGCTCTGCCATGTAACAGATATTTTCTTTTACTTTTCAATTTATGAGCAGAAACAGAAGATACCATATTGTCACTAAGGATGACAGGCTGTTGGGTGGTTATGACTCACAGCATACAATCACTGTGACAACAGTAAACAGTTAAGTAATATGGTCAGACTTTCGCACACATAATGTGCGAGTGTGTTCTCCTGCAAGGACAAGTACAAAGGATATTGCTCTCTGAACTGAATGAGCATTACTAAGAGACATAGGTAAGGAGAGAAAAGGGTGCAGTGATGGTTGACAAACTTAACCTAAGTATATAATATCCCTTACTGGGAAATGTCTTAACTGGGTCTTTATAAATAATGGTTAAATTATATAATGAGACATTTCTGTACAAGGCTCATCATAATATACAACCCTGGTAGCTTCATCCATTAGTGGCCGAAGTGCTCGCAGGTCTACAGGTGTTTGTTCCAAGCAGGTAACACAGTCCCTGATTTCTCTAATTAGGTTGCCTTTTTGTTATAAGGAGGAGAGCTCATTAGGGAAATCAGGTTGTGTTGTGCAGGGTTGGAACAACAACCTGTAGACACTGTAACCCCTGATCAAGCTGAATACCATTGCAGCAGGGTATTATGATATCAATATCAGCTCAGCAGAGAACCAGTTCCCTGTGGTTTGCGGTTTATGAGATAAGAAGGAAAACAGCTTGAAAGGAAAGGCTGATGATCTTTCACTCAGAATATTTTCACTTAAACTGATGCTGAACATGTTCATGTATAGTGAGCGCCCTGACTTTTTTAAATATATATATATAACTGCATATATATATATTAAATATATATATATATAAAACTGCTCAGGTAACCCCAAACTTAACATCTCTCCAGTGTTACTCTGGAAGCATGATAAACTTTGTCTCTCAAAATGTATCCATACTAGCTCCAAATAGTATTTGCATAACAAAAGACCTCAAGCCTCCTATATATTGTGTGCCAATATTGAAGAGAAGTATATATTCACTAGTGAAGCTCTTGTTTTATCTTTAAGAACAATTACAACTTGCCTTGAATATAATGTATAAAAAAGCTTTTCGCGTTCTTGAAAAATGTTTTTAAATGTTATGTTCAATTTTATGAAGTCTAAATATATTTCCAGTGAGGTCCAGTAATTACGAATCAGACCTGTTTGCTTTGTCAGTGCATCTCTGTTAAAAGAGGCAAGGCATAAATGAATCAATGTGTTTCACTCTGTGGGTAGTGAATGGCAGTGAATTGTATATTGTAGGTTATTGAGGGAGCAAATTAATGAAGGAAGAACTAATGAAGCTTATGAGTGCTGGCACATCACAGCTGAGAGATTCTCACACTCTCACCTCATAATGTATGATCTCAATAAAACCAGTTCATTCTGCAAGTTTGCTCTTATGGTCAGATTAAATGTTCGTTATAGCCTAGTACATGTATGAATTATAATTAGGATGCCCCCTGCCTGAGTAAGGCTCCGGTCAGATTATACTAGACATATCATATCTTTTTCTGGCATACTGTCTGAATACTAACTCAGCATTACATTTTTTTTAACTCATTCAAAACCTAATTTTCAGACCAAAAATTTTCCAAAGGCAAATATAGGTAATCAAATAAGATCTCCAAATAAAGAAAGAAAAGAAATGTAAGCATTTTTTAAGTATTCAAACTCTTTCAGTCTGGAAAACCTAAGTTAATTTAGGTGCACAATATTATCCTAATGAGGTGACCAATTAACTGAGTGGCCTCTGTGCACTGACAAGGATTCGCTTGAAATTCTTGCTCATTCTTTTTTAAGATTTAAACAACTGAGATACTCCTCAGCCAGCTGTTGAATTGCGATGTCCCTGGCAGGGTAAAAATAGAACAAAACTATTGCTTAACTCTCACAAAAATGTGCCAAAATGAAACATGAAAGAATGATTTAAACGTATGGTTTAAATTTAATATGAAATGTTTTCCTTATATCAACTAGCCTCATGGTGCAGCATGGTGGTTGTATCATTATACTTGTTTCTTGACACCCAGGACTACTAACCTTGTTGAAGGACAAATTGCTTGAGCAAAATAGCAGAAATGATTATTTAATAAAATAATAATAAGATATGAGCTGTATTCTAAATAGTCATACTTAAAACTTTACATATATAAAATTCTTAAACCCCTGTATATACTTGCTGCATGTGTTTATGTGCTAGACAAGTAACGTTTTACAACATTTGTAAAGATTGTTCTTTTGAATTTAAAAAGGTCAATGTGCAGAGTTCATTGATCTGTGTAATATGTGCAGTGTGGAAATATTTTGTTCAGATATTTGATGCACCTTCGGTTGAGCCGTTAGATTTTGAATGAATTAAGCTTTATACTGAGCCTTATTTGGTGCACAAGATGATCATCGATCGTTTGCCGAAGAACAGTCAAATGTGTCACAAACGACCTACGTTAGCATACACACATGCACATACTCAAATATAATGCCATAAAGGCTGTACCCTAAAACAAAGTATCTCTATTTGCTTTCAAATACAAGCCCTCTTATTCTCTGGTTTGTGTCAAATCAGACGTTAAACTACGTGTTAAAGCAGCTAATGGATTTTGTATTATCTCCCCTTAATAGTTTAATCTCTACAATTCAATCTCTTTACCTCCTTGGTGGCCTTGACACTCCTGGCCAGTGATTGTCTGCCAATTTAGACAATAAGACCTTTAATGGCTGCCCCGTCTAGCCTCCCTCACTCAGGTGTATGTTGCCCCGCTGGAAGTTGGGATGCCTGTATTAGAGCTCCCTCTTCAGGAGCAAAACAGTACTGCATATCTTATCAGAAACCAATGGATGGAGACTTTAGGTTTCCTAAGCTTTACATTAACGTGGAGTCTAAGCCTCTGAGTGACTGGAAATAAGATCTTAACGCTCTTTCACACTCCAGAAGCTTAGAGTAGCTAAAAATGCTGAAGGATCTCCTCTCAGTATTTCTGCTCATTCTAAAACACCAAAAGGCAAACCTCTTACACCAAAATAAAACCACTGACTCTATGTTGGAAAATGTCTAACCAAAGGACTTGATCCAGTATGTCAATGTACACATCTGGTCCTCAAACTCTTAATAGCATCTTGTCTTTAGAACAAAAAAGGCCTTATTGTGGCAGGCAGAAAAAAAAGGAAAATGACAGAATGGTGAAGTTCAGCTGCTTGGTTCCTCTCCCTCCTCCACGTCTCCTCTGAAAGAAAATCACTATTTATAATGTCATCTTATCTGGCTTGCTCCGAGGGCCGCACTGTGAGTGCACTTATGCTTCCCTTTGTTAGGGTGAGTTGGCAATTTCCTGTGAGATGGAACAACTGCAGGCAGTCGCTATTTTTTTCCCGATAATGCTCCTGACACAGGCACCAAACTGCTGCTGGCATCAGAGCACAGCCCCAGGCCAGAGCGGTGGGAGGCCTGACATAAGAATCATACCACACTCAATCATTCATAGCACAAAGGGCCCATAATAAATAGCTAATAAATTTTAGAAATAAATAAAAAAATATGTATATATATATATATATATATACACATGCATATACACACTATATATACAACAGTAATGAGCAAATATGAGGAATTTAATGACTTTTAGAAGGGCCAAACTGTGATGTCAGCATCTCCAAAACCTCAAATGGTGACCCAGCAACAGGGTCATGTGCACCTAAGTCTCATAAATGTGCATGGGGAGTGAGGGTTTTCCCATCTGGTCCAATCCCACAGAAGACTTATTCTTGCAGAAATGCCTGAAAATGTTAATGCTGGCTATGATAGAAAGGTGTTAGAATGTACACTGTCAGAAGCCCTTGCTGTATGTGGAGCTGTGAAGCTGCAGATCAGTCAGAGAGGCTGTGCTGACAGTGGACATGTTAGCATAAAAACTGGACTATGGAACAAAGTGGCCTGGTCTGATGAATCATGTTTTGTTTTACATTGTGCAAACAGGTTGGTTACCATGTGACGTTTACCTGGAAAAGTTGTAGCAGGATGCACAATAGAAAGAAAGTAAGCTGGTGCAGGCAATGTGATGCTCTTGGCACCACTGCTTGGAAACCCTCCTGGCATTCCTGTGGGTGTTTTTTTAGCACTATCCTAAACATTGTTGCAGCCTAAGTTCACCTCTTCATGGCCATGGTGTAGTTGCAGTGGCCTCTTTGAGTATAATATGCACACAGCTGCAAAAATTGTTCATGAAAACGAGTTTAAGATGTTTACATGTACAAGTGCAGCAAATATCAACAAGCATCAGAGGGATGTGATGGACTACTCTGACTGATGGAGCCCCCAATCTCACAACCTGCCAGATACCATAGGAGCACTCTAGAAGTAATTTAGAGTCCATGCCCTAATGGGTTAGAGATATTTCGGTGGCAAACCTACACAATAATGAGACAGGTGGTCTTAATGATGTGGCTGATCAGTGAAAATCTTTTTGTGAGAAAGATGTTTAGACTTCTGTAAGCAAATGAAATAGAGCACTCATTGTCCTAAATCAACAGGCAAAAATAAGAAGTAAGCCCTGCTTTCTGGCTTCTCCTAATTATGAAGCAGGGCTGGAACAGCTGCTGTGAGGTCTGCAGCCACTGCGTCCTGCACTAATGTCTTTAGTACCATAAAAGAACTCTGCAGAGCTCAGTAGTGGCCATCAGCGACCTCGGGCGGGGGCAGCTTTTACCCCCAAAAGCCCATCCCCACTCACACACCTCCCCTCCTCCGTACAGGTAGACTCGCGCGAGCCTCATTTAGCGCTACGCTGCTTTTCCTAATTAGCGCCGCGAGGCCTCATTAAGTCCGCTCTAATGAATAAATATTGTATTTCATAGCCTGATTACCAGATCAGCTCAATGCTCGAGCGTCGTAAACAATTATTTCCCTAAATATTCATCACCCTAAAGTGGATGATCATTGGTATTTAATACCAGTATTTTCAAGTGCATCTTTATTATGCAAATAATACTTCTGGAAGCGTTCGTTTCCTGTACAACCGAGGAAAGATTCACATGGGCAAATAAAAAAATGGGGGAATTCTGCTGGAGTGACGTTTCTACACACACTGGGAAGTTTTAAACGCACCAAAGAGATCAGTCTGAATTAGCTTACTGAACTATCTTAGCGTTCAGTGTCTTGATGTGGCCCACAACCATTACACCTCATCAGAAACGGTGAAAACAGACACATGACAGGAATATGTAGAGAAAAACAATAAACGCTAAATGATACTTGACAAAACTGGGATAAAAAAAACACCACCATTAGCACTTAAGACACAAGTAAGACTGTAGAAATCCACATCATTCAAGGAGAGAGGGAGAGCGAGAGAGTGAGTTAATAGGAAAAATGATTTACAGGTATAAGATTTCCCATTAGAGTCTGCTAATTATTTCCACACCATTAGTGGCAGTTCTCTAATGAAGGCTCTGAGCAGGCAATGCAGTATATCAGACTGCTCTAGTAAAAGCAGGACAGAAGAACATCTGCCCTCCTCGCTGCACCCCCTGAAGGACACAGACTGAGGGATAGCCAGATTACCTAAAAACCACAGCTCTCAAACCAGACCCCAAACACCCACCTGCAAATGCCAATACGCAGCAGTTTTTATTGGTTTGGAATGTGTGCTGAGAAATTTAACAGGGAAAGACTGGAACCAGCGGCATATATCTGAGGTCTGTTTTGACAACCTTGTCTAGCACACCCTCAACAAAATACTACCATAAAAAAATATTAAATTTGCAGTAATTCTGATTACAGCGGCTGAAATGATACAACGCACAAAATCGTTAAAAACTAGATTGCATTTATTTGGCAAAAGTACAATTGATCAATGTATTATTTCTTTTTTTAAGACAATAGTGCCTGCTCTTTTGTATGCACCACCTTGCACCAAAAAATGTTTAAAAAATGCTAAATGTTTATACACACAGTATTTGTTTTTGTTTTTTGTTTTTTTTAAAAGCATGAATCATGTTGATCAGACTGACTAAATTCAAGGACTGATCTGAAATAGAACAATCTTGCTATTCAAATTACAATACAGTTTTTGAAAATGAAAAATCACCAAGTGATAACTATACATTTAAAACAATGTACATTTTCAAGTTATGTAGACCAATCGGTTGGCTACTCAAGGCACATGATTAAAGGTGGAGATGAACTGGGTCTGTTTTCTCACTCATTCTCCTCCAGCTCCTTCCTCAAGCTAAGGAGAGAAACACATTTCAAAAGGTCAAGACTCCACTTTAACATTTGTGCTTCGCCAACATTAACATGCATGATGAACTTACAATCAACTGGATAACATTACCTGTTCAGGTAAGCGTGAACATTGTCATAGCCATGGTATTTGGCCAGGTAGACCAGTACACCTGTAGCACAACGGCCATCTCTGGCCCTGCAGAAGCTGCAGTTACAAATTCCTCGGCATGGAGGGCAACGCCATTCCTGCAAGAAAGACAATTTTATAGGAATACATTATACCTCTTTTTAAAGTTTTACTAGGTCTATGGGCTATACAAAACATGTTACATGGGCCATGTAAGGGCTCGATCACTCAAGTAAATAAGCTGTTGCGGGCCACACCCCACCCATCCCATGCTTAAGTTGTTTTTTTACCACAAAGAGAAAACAGGCGCTATCCAGCTGTATATGTTGGACCAAGTCGGACCCAAATCAAGATGAACACATCTTCATATGCGACTTGCCTTTGACTGTAGCCAACGTCTTATGCATGTTCATAAAACCAGCACACAAAAATGGCCAATCTTCAGGTAATCTATTGGGTGGGGGGACTGGAGAGGTGAGGGGTGGTTCTATGCAAATTTCCTCATCCTGAGTTTAGTATGAGGGGGTAAATCAAACTGGCTCATAGAAGCATAGAATTCCTGACACCAAAATCTTACACTTGATTCACAGATGTTTTTTTCACATTTTAAGTGTTTATAGGAGCAGTAGAACCCAAATGCAAATGCAAAATGGTGCAAATGGAGTCATTTGGATGCCCCCCCATTGTGATGTAATATTGGGTAATTAACATAGAACCACCCCTTAACTGTCCAGCCCCCACCCACAACATTAATCAAAGATGCGCCATTTTTGCGAGCACGCCAGCACGCAAAAAACACTGAGCACTACAGCTAAGGAAGTCACTCATGAAGTGTTGTGTGGTTTTGCTCTGGGTCAAATATATAGCGCTGGATATCGCCCGTTTCAGGTGTGTTAAATGTAGCATTAGCGTGATATGGGTGGGACGTGGCCAACAACAGCTTATTTGCAGAAATGTGACAGAGCCCTTAATGAGCTCATTTTGAAAGGGACTGAAATTGTCAAGAATATAGCTGGTGAGCTTTATGTAAGTGAGATTTTGTGCAAAGAAATTCATGAACATGTTTTTATAGCCCATAGACCTATCATACCAAATGTGACTTTTGCATAATATTTTCCCTTTAAAGTACAACTAATTCAGACTAGTCCCTAAAAGGTGTATTGGCCTGAATACTGGGTCAGGGTGTGCTTAAAGGTTTACTTCCTTTCTTGCTCTACAGTGTCAATAAAAACATTAATTAAATTATTGACTGAGTCTTCTGTTTCTGAAGCATTCTGTCTGGACAATACAGCATGAACTTAGCATTAGGGGTTCCATTTGTAGCCTTCGTTTTAAGAAATCAATCTGTACGCCCTTATGGACCATGACATAAACTTTATTTATGACTATGTCTCAAAAGTCTGAACAGCATAGACTGCATTTGGACACATTCATAATTTGTTTGCTAAATTCTTAAATGTTGCCTGAAAGTGCAGTGCAGAATGAAAGTGTTGTCTGTACTCACTGGGTTCAGCAGAGCATCCTTGACTTCCTCTCCATAACGGTTTCGCAGGCAAGGTCCACAGAACTGACCTCTGACCCCTACACAGTCTGGATTGCGGCAATTAGTCTTTGTGTCCGTTGTCTTCTGACGACATTGGTGACATGTGAGACCCTAAAATCCAGACAAACTTTCAGACCAGGTTGCACATAAGGGTAGAATTGACATTTGACTGGAGATACCAGCATTATGTGCGCAACTGCAGAAGTAAACATCTAAAATATCTCACAGTGCTACAATTGTAGACTTTCTCTCGAACGTTGAAGCAGATGTTGTCCAGGTCAGCCTGGGTAATCTCATCCACAGGTCTTACCACATGAGGAATGGCAAGAACACCATTGTAGGAGCGTCGACGACGTGGTTCCTAGACAAAAACAGTTTTAAGTCTGAGTACTTTGGGAGTATACATATGTAAGGCCAACCCTCTTATGTTCAGCATCTTACTGGTTCATAGTCGTCGTCGTCTTCACCATCTCTTCTCTTGCGCACCAGGCTGAACTTGTCCTCAGGCTCTTCCTCAGGAGGGGGAGTAGGGGGGCCATCCACCAATGAACGAGAACGGGTGTGAGGACGTGACAAACGCTCAGGATTCTTCCTTGGAACTCCAGGCATCGCTAGAGATCGGCGAGGAACACGTCGAGGCTACAAATACAGGAGGGGGGAAAATAACCTGGTTAAAGGCTTACTTTCATTCTCTAGTAGTGAATTACATGTTTGCTTACAGATACACACATGTATGTTTGCAAATGACTGATCTGGGACTCACTGTATTGGTCAAAGGCAGAGACAGCCTCTTGGGGATGAGACCAGGGACTTTGTTCAACTCCGCCATTAACTTAGCAAGCTACAGAAAGAAAGAAAGAAATTACCTTTAGATTCCTTGTGATGGACTCTCAACTAAGCCATTATGCAAGGCTTAAAAAACATCTTCAATCATTTTTCTGCAAGTTCAGGTCACCATTTAAAAAACAAAGCTAAATTCCGCATTTTTTCAATTACTTATTTTCAAATGGGGCAGGGATTATGATCATTTATGCGAGCAGTTACAAATAAGACTGCACCTTTTGTGTGTGCATATGGGTTCTTACCATATCTTTGTTCTCTTTGATATTTAGGGCTCTCTTTGCAGCAAAGTTATCCTCCCCTTCAGAGTCTGATTGCTCGTCCTTGCAAGGGCGTGCTGGCTTCTTAGGAGTTGCTTTTTTGGCTGGGAACTTCATGGCCACTTTTAATGTGAAGGCACGCCTGGGTCTCTTTTGAGATTCTAAAGAATCTGAGTCTGAATCCATTTTCTGAAATGAATGAATCAATGTATGAATGATTACTGGCATGTATTAATCAGTTAAAATATAAAAACAACAAATCATATAGAATTTACAAACTGAAGTAGCAAAAGTGATATGCAGTAAAATACATTCTGCTGCAACTCACCATGGCACTCATCTCATTACTGAAGTCTCTTTCTTCAAAGAAACTGCAGGCTTCCTCCTCAGACACTGGTGCAGCTAAGATTTTTCCAGGAGCTGATCTTCTGGTTTGTCTGAGGGGTCTCTTCTGTGTGAGGATAAATGAACACTTTTAGAGTTAGCTCAACAACAGATATTTTGTTAAGTGTCCATTTGTCATGTGTGATCACATCACAGCATGAACAGCACTAAATTATTCATTTAACCCATTCACCCAAGTGAAACAGGGGGGCAACCAGGACCACAGTGCTCAGGGAACAGTGTGTTGGGGCAGTACTTTACACAAAGGTATCTCAGTGGTGCCACTAGCAGTCCTGGGATTCAAACACAGAACCTTCTGATCACAGCGGCAGATCCCTAACAACTAGGACACCGGCTGCCCACAGACTTCAAGTACTAATGTAGTGCATGATTAAAGAAACATGTGCCAGTTGCTTAATTTCAGTTTGCCTTACCGTTGATGCAAAGCCATCGGACCCGAAGCTGTCACAGCTGTCGTCTGAGGAAGAGGAGGTCTCTATTGGAACCAGGGGGGAGTTTCGATAACTCCTCAGGTTCATTCTGGTGGGGGCAGGGGCCTGTTGTCTCTGCAGGGGGAGGACATCCACAGCAAAGCAATGAGTACACACAATCTTGTCTTACTTTCCTAGAATATTATAGCAACAAAACAGGTAGCAAATTAAAACACATGCTTGAATTTCTCCGTTTTCAATGTTGAATGCATGCACTTTTCAGCAAATATTTTGCTCAAGTCGTTTGATTTCTAACCCAGGTTTTAAAAATGTAAAAAACAAAATCGACATTTGTGCACAAAATAAAGAAATGTCGTATTGTATACTGAACAATCTTTGATGCCTAAATTTCTTTTAGATTTCCTGAATTGAATACGCGCAGCTTTTTTACACTTTTGTATTAAGAGATCCCATCAAACTGCACAAATCGTTTAATTAACCCAAAAAGTTAAAAGAAATGAAAGAAAAAATACATTTCATGCCAGCTACCTACTTGTCTTTTCCTGCAAAATGTCATACTTATAGAATTAAACGACCATTAAGTAACTAATCAGGCAACCAAATAATTCGATATATGTACAGATGAAGAAATATGCGATTTAATAAGAAACAAAAGATTAATATTACTCACCCTGGCACGCATGGTCTTGCTCTGGAATTCGTCCTGTACTATTGTGCTGTAGTGAGGGTATGAAGCCCCGACGCTTTGCTGCAGGGAGCCTAGTCTGGAAGTTCGCGGGAAATTTTTTAAGAGGCGGGACGACATTGCGCGCCACAACGGAGTCCTGCATGCTGAATAAAATAGACTAAATATATCTAACGCTTGATATATATTTGTCTGCAAATTTTCGTCTTACACCAAACCACTTACTACATTGTCAATGTATAGTCAGAAAAGCTAATTACGAATGCAGCAATGAAGTAA
Source organism: Ladigesia roloffi (assembly GCA_037577295.1). Taxonomy (NCBI): domain Eukaryota; kingdom Metazoa; phylum Chordata; class Actinopteri; order Characiformes; family Alestidae; genus Ladigesia; species Ladigesia roloffi. Next base: position 12,738,562 of record JBBKCR010000002.1, on the reverse strand, counting down.
GAAATGCGTTATTAATGTTTTATTAGTATACACTCCTTTTAGGATCTCAAGTCGTGGCGCCAAACGGCTTTAAAATATTTGCATAAAAGGGCTTGAAGCGCGCGTACTTTGCTCTGGTGACCCATATCCTTTACTTTGTAGTGCCGCACAGAAGAACAATACCACTTTACAGTTTTATTTGTGTTTATTTATGTTTGTGAAGGCTGTATTTTCAGTTTGACAATTAAATCTTTTTTAAAACATGATTTTGACTTCACCAAAAGTAAACCCTCTGACAATAAAACTTGTCACTGGTCATATAAGGTTGCTGAGTTTGCATCAGACAGTCCAGTCAAAGGTCCACACACCAAAACATACAGGAGGCAGTCAAAATGTAAAAGTAAATCCCAAAGGTCCATGAACATTCTTCTGTCATTGTCTGCATTCCAAGGAATGTTGTCAGATTTCCTAAAGAATTTCAAGTTAATTATTATCATTATTATCCAGAAAATAAAGCAGCATTGAAGGCTGAAGGCTCAGGTTTTCCAGATATAGATGTATTAAAACACCACTGATGAGATAATGTTCCTTTCTTAAAGTTCTGATACCCAGGCTCTCATTATCACACTTTTCTTCTTCCACAGAAAAAGAGCAAAAATGTAATTGCTTTTAACAGAAATCGTTGTTTTCATCTCTGGATGAACACATTTGAGACTTGTGATGGGAGCTGTTTAAAAATGTAATTTTGCATCAGAAACTTGGCACATGGGATCTCCACACTCCAAGCCATAAGAATGATAAATAAATAAATAAATAAACCTCTGAATAGATTTTATATTAAAATCATTTAAAAATATTGTTGATATTTTGTCTCAAAATGACGATTAAAGTCATATAAAAAATGTGGGCGCCCCTGGTCAAAGTGAAAAATTCAGAAAAATGTCACAATTAAAAACTGAAAAATGTCATATATCCCCCTGTAGGAGATGTAGCCTACTAATGAACTTTTTTCATTTAGAAAATCAACATACAGTGTCATTTTACAGCAGGTTTTACAAATAAGAAAACTTGATCAGACACACAAAATTGTCTCTTTGTTAGTGGTGTGTCCCATGATTTCTAATTTCTTTAGAGTGATACTAATGTTATGACTAAAACTATTCCACACAGACATTTTGAGCATCCACTGCACAGCACAAAAGTCTTTAGCTTCGCCCACGCCCTCCCCCTCTTCCTCCCCTCCGTGGACGGCCTCTGAGCCCACGCTGGTCTTGCTGCTTGTGGTCTTGCTTTGGAGGCTTTTTGCGTTCTACTTTAATCCACCCCCCCTCACTGCTTTTGGCCTCTTCTGCCTGATCATTTTGCACTTCTGCGGTCACTATTGCCATCCCTGGGATTATCCTTGGGTGGTTCGGTGGTCCTACATTGCTGTTGGTACGAGGTCGTCCACCATGCTGAAATCCTCGAGCTCCACAGTGAGACACATGACCGATCCCTTTAGAGAACCTCTTGCCACCTCCACTGGTTACAGTGTTCTGGTAGTTGTTTCTGGGGTATTTGTACATCCCTCCAGCACTAGGAGGGCGCTCTCTCTCCGACGCACTTTCAGAGGTTGTACTTGATGGGCTGCTGCCCTTTGAACCCAACTGGAGCGAGGAGAGTTTGGTAGAGAGTGTGGGTGAAGAGCTTCGGGAACTGGGCCATGGTGAGAGTGGACTGCGATTGGGCGATTTTCGGAGAGCAGAAGCATATGAAGTTTGGTTCCCAAAAGCAGACAGGAACTGGGGGAGGGTCATGGATTCAACTGAGCGGCTGCTGGGTGTGCCATTGTTGTGCTCCTGGGTCAGGCTCTCCCTCAACTGCTTAAGCCTTAGACTGGAAATCCACTGGGGATCTATACCTGTTAAGACAAAACCAATAAAACCAACATGATGCAAATTGTAAATTATTATACAGCTATCACTATAACACAAGAAAGCAAGTATATATATATATATTAGGAGTGTGACGAGATCTTGTGGTACGAGATCTCGCAAGATCAGATTTGTCTCAGGAGATGCGTCTGGCCCAAATTACGTCCTCTTCCCGTTCAAAATAGCGGTGTCCCGTTACTTTTGATCACCACGGACCTTACGAGCGGCAAAACTCCGAGGTGCACGCAGACAATTCCAACTGCAAGTTTTAAAATGATTTAATATTAAAACAGCCAAATTCAAATCTGATATCTCTGGTAGGTAGACAGAGGTCTGTGTCCTGAAGTTAAAAAGCTTGCAGCAAGCCACCAAGGACAGAGCTCACACTAAATAGCCACTTAATCTATGTGGCTAGTTTCCATCACTCAAAGTTTATGTTTGAAGTTTCTAATTACAGTAGTTCGCCTTTAAATGGGCGATAACCTGCTGCTGCCATCTTCTTTCTACACCTTCAATTAAATAACAGTCATTCAAAATTATTTATATGTCCAAGTCTGCTTAATTGAGTGCATGAGCAAAGGTTATTTTTCTCGTTGAAAAAGCGTCTCGTCACACCCCATATATATATGTGCTTGTAGGCCTCATTCAACTAAGGCTAAACATGTTTTTTGAGACAAAATACTATAAAGATATTATTTTGACTGTAAGACATACTAAGATTAAATATTTTGTACTGTTTATCACAGAGTAACTAGGACAATGTTTTTAAACTATTATAATTTTCTTAAAAAGTGGCACAAAATTGTCATGTTTATGGTCAAAAATGACATATGAACGAATCAGTAAAAAAATCCAATGTTTTATTCTGTGGATGCTAGATCATTGCTATGGATTATGAAGTTGTTGCTATGTACCTTCCAGGTAGTTGCAAGGGTGTAGGACTTGTTGGTTTGAGAATTTCTATGTGGTTGTAAAGGTATACAAGATGGTTGGTATAGAGATTTTTGGTGGGAGGCCAATCTTAAAATTTTTTCTGGAATTCAGCTTTTTATTTGAATGAATTGTCAACAGGCGTGGTTCCTTATGGAGTAAAAATTGAATAGGAAATAGGTTCCTGTGGTGGAAAGGTGACATAAGACATTTCTAGAGAGAAAATTTGGAAATGGGGCAGATTTTGTCTTGACAAAAGCAATGACTATATGTTAATAGTTGCTGTCCCTTACTGCCAACATCAGGCCAGTAAGAACCTGCTTGTAAACTTTGGGGCTGCAGTACAACTTTCAAGGTTTGCCAGTCTCTGTTAACCGTGTGTGCTGTAATTATAATGTAGCTTTGGATATGTCTAGAAGTTCAAGCATCGACTATTCTGAGGAAGTTTTCTGCTTCTTTCAGGGTCTGAGCAAATTTTGTATTGATGTCTTTGGTACCACTATGCGAGGAAAATGCACGTGTCAGGTTAGTGTATTTCGGAACCATTATATGAAGGTGCGACGTGCCCCATGCCCTTAAAAATAATTAGTTTTGTCCCTGTCACTTATCTACCAGAGAAAAGCCGAGAAAAATAGTGCAGCGCACACCAACCAATGCCCCCACCCACCATACCCACACACCAAAAATGCTTCCGACACCCCTGGTATCATATAAGCTGCAGTGAAAATAACTGATGTAAGTGGAGAGATGTGGTGTGTCCGTGGAGTTTCTGTAGTGGTTCTGTAGGTGTCTTGTGTAAAGCACTATTTTCTGACAGTGCTTGCAAATTTTGCCCTTATTCATATAGTGTGATAGAGAAATATAACATTTTAATATCATTATATCATATGACACGAGATCTCGTAACACCTCTATTGCGACAGATTTTGTAACGTGAAACATTGTGTATTATGATTTTGCCAAGCTGCCTACCTCAAGCAGCTGTAATAACAGTTATTCACATAGAAATGGTATGAATATACGTTTAAAATAAATGAAATGCTTCACTTCTTTCAATGGGTTCAATGGGTCTCTGCACCTTATTTAAGGACATTTGCAATTTTTACATATTATATGTAAGTGTATTTTAGGGATGCAGTGCAAATCATAAATGCAAACACTGAATGTGCATTAGCCAGAAAATCTTGTGCCAGTTTTATACATGCAAAATGGTCCCTGGAGAACAAATAAAGCATACTACCGGAGTTGGAGCGACTCCTGAAGTTTCCTTCCCCATTTGATGGTGCAGTCTCTATGAGCAGATCAATGGCTTTGATTTCATCCACCCCACTGCCTGGGCTCCAATGCACTGTGTGCACGTGTCTCGTGTTCTTCGGAGACCTGACATCACTCTGGTGAGATATAAGTAGGTGAGAGAAAGGTGTGTAGGTTGAGCAGGTACTGAGCCTTTCCTCTCAAGCCCATATTGAGATCTGACATGCTGGGATAAGAACTGCAACAAGTTCACAGTGCGCTGCAAACTCTCCATTTAATTGCTTAACCTTGAGGAGTCTATAGTCATTATTGTTGCATTGCTATACATTTAGTCTACATAATTAATGCAATTATACTAATTATTACAGTATTTGGTACAGAAAAAAATAGACTTCATCCAATACATACTTTAAGTATGCCTTTTTTTGTTTCAATATTGTAAAAAACGACAAAATCATGAGAAAATAGATGGGTGTTTTGTTTTCCACTAGTTCTTCTTACAAGAGTAATTAGATGAAATTAAGTGAAATTCCATTTTAGTACTCCAGTGTATGATGTGCAATTAGGAATGTACCCAACAATGTGTACTAGCAAATACAATTCTGGCAGAGATTATTTTCTTAACATGTCTTATGAACTGTATTTACCTCATAACTTATAATGCAGTCAACAGTCTGTTTGTCTGATATGCCAATGATCCACTTGTCCATCACAAATGGCGGCTGAGAAGAAATGAGAGTACATAAAGTCAGTGTTTGTGGTGTTCCAGTGTACCACAGTGTACTTCCACAGCTTTGTGGAAAGTATTTGCAGGGCTAGAAGAATGTACCTTGGTCATTTTTAACACTTCCACATCTGGTCTATTTGCATTGAAAGTGACGTCCTTGATGTACGTTATGGCAACTTCATCACCATCAAGCTCTATGTACATTTTCCATTTGCAGTCCTGAAGAAGACATGAGAGAAGAAGACAGGCTGTGCTCTGTTATCCAGCATTTTAAGAACGTAAGTAAACTTTAAGTAAAATTCACAGCACATCAGGCACAGTCAGACATTCCACGGAATTAACTTTGATAATGAATGCATAATGTGTATATCTAATTTAAAGTAGTTTTTGTTTTCTTTGGGCAAATGGATGTGTTTATGGGGGCAATGCTGTTCTTATACGCATGGTCCGGAGAAGGATGGAAGATCTATGTGTATGGTCCACTGGTTTTAAGAGTGGACTAAGATTTGGGCTTACAGCAAATGTAAAATGTGCTCACACTGCAGTATAACCCTCCCTCCATTTCAGAAGAGTTTTTATGGTGTTGCCAAGTTACAGTGTCCATAATCCACAGAGGAGAAAACCGACAGTATCTTAAACATTATGTAATTGCTGTATTAGATCATGTGAGATTTGATAAATAATCCCCTGACACCACACTGAGTCAACATCGAAGTCAACGTAATAATTCTCTTTTCAAACCTAAAAACACGCACAAAGCTGTACATTTAGGCAATATTTCTGTATTTCAAAACGAATGCTCAGCTTTATTTTGGGCTTTAAATAGCAAACTGCTCTATTAGCAGCTGATGATCACTCATAAATATGGATGCCGCAGGCGAATAAGCTGACTCAGGCTTGCCTCCATGATATTTTCTCTTTTCTGTCATACGAGTGGCCACTTATTTAACTCAGGTGCTGCACACTTTTCAGTGCCGAGGCCAGCAGTGTGAGGACATATTATAACTATTAAAAATGTCTAAAAATATGAAACTGATATGACATGTTTTATTAATTTTCTAAATGAAAATACATACAGAGAACTCACTTTTGCACATTGTAAGACTAAATGACTGTTCATTCGCTGAATTAAACATGTTGGGAAACAAAAAATATTAAATGTGGCTTGTGCAAAAAGCTTTTTTTATTGTCCAATATGTTAGACTCAGTATAAATAAAAAGGGGTATTTAAATAAATGTGTGTTCTCTAAGTACAAGGGCATTAATAGAATAGCCGGCTTGTTGGTGCATCAATGTCAGAGGCACAATTCAACGCCACCTGAGAAAAGACAACAAGTGTTTTTTTTTCTCTTGTTTTTCCTCCTATGGTTTTACACAAATCTGATCAATCCATGTCTACATGGTGAACATAATCTGTCAGTTTCATTCTATAGAGTCTTAAACAAATCCCTCCACCAAATGAAAAAAATAAGCGCATGAAAAACACACTGAATGGAGATAAAATGTTTGCTGGTGAGCCCATAAACATCCACTGTCATTTTCATTAGTAATGGAAGTGTGGTCCTCATCAGACGGCATGTTACCTGACTGGCTGTGCAGTGAACCCTCAGCTCCTTCAGCTAAGAGCACCAGGCACAGGTTGTTGCTTAAAGCAAATTACCTCTACTGTGCACCAATCTACTGTGTACAGAAAAATCACAGGAAAGCCACTAACACACACACACACACACACACACACAAATATGTACTGTCCACATAAGTGTATGTCATGTGCGTTTAAAGGAGGAGCATGGATAGAGAAATGTGTGAACCAAGGGTTCGTTTTGTATATAGGAGAGAGTGTGTGTGTGTGTGTGTGTGTGTGTGTGTGTGTGCGCTAACACACGTATGTGAGCTAGATGGATCTCAAAGCATCAGTGTCAGAGGTCCTCAAACTGTCCATGTCAGAAGCCCTATGGCCCTGTAAAGCTGCCAGGCTCCTCCTTGCTGGAACGGGCTGCTAGCGTGTTGGCCCAGCGCTGGCCCCGCTGTTGGGCCCGGCCTAATCACACCGGCAGAAACAATGTGCTGTGATGGCGGCCAGCACAGCGAGCGTCTAATGACGCCTCATACATAATTCAGCACCTTTCCCTCGACTCAGCGCTGATATCCTCATTAACAGCACACTCGCTGCCTGTCAGATGGCCAGTGCACAATCGCAGGCCCCTCATTTAGTCTTTGAGAAGTGCAGCTGCTACCATGACACCGCCAGCAAAGAGGGAGAGTAGAGAGCGAGGGGGGAGAGGGGGAGAGAGAGCAAGAGAGAGAGGGAAAGGAAAAGAGGGAGAGCAAGAGAGAAACGGAGGAGAAGAGGAAGAGAGAAAGTGAGGGAGGTGAGGGGAGGCTAGCGGGGAGAAAGAGAGGGATTGAGAGAGAGAGAGCGGGGGAGAGAGACAGAGAGAGAAGGAGAGAGAGGGGAAAAGTGAGCAGAGCGGGTTTGTTTTATTTAGTGCAAAAAAACCTTCCAGTTTGTAAAAACAAGGCTGACATGGAGCCTGACACCAGGCAGGGGAAAATAATTAGCTCTCATTTTCTCAGCCTCCTGTTTCCTTCTCCCTGCTGAGTTTCCTCCCCACTAAACCACCACATGTCAGGAGAAATGGGAGGCAATTAGCGTCCTCGCTTCAGCCCTGCCGCACGCACTGAAAGGGGACTATTTATGATGGGACAATGAACAGCTGAAAGATTAAATAACATTTGCCTTTTAAAAAGAAAATGACTTCTGGCTAAATGGGCCATTTTTGATTAAATTCAAGCAGCAAGTGGAGAAGCAGCCTTTCTCCCCTCTTTGAGATCCGAACAAAGCCTTTGCTAGCAAAAAGGGGGTGGATGCTATGTATCGCTTAAAATAAAAGATTTATTTATCTTTTTTTCTGTTTATTTTTAAAGGAGAGAAGAAGGAGAAGAAAAAAATCTTGTGAACAGAAAATGCGCTTAGTGAGACGGTGGACAATAGCCGATGGAAGAATAACAGGCATCTTTACACTTAAGGAAATGGCAACTTCAATGCAGAGTATTGCAATCTTGACGCCCTAAAGAGTCTCTGCTCTATTTGCTGATGACTAACCACCCAGGCAAACAGCATCCTTCTGAACCTCAGAACAGACAACATTACAAAATATCGACTGCAGATAATACAAAACAGATCTGAGGTATGAGGTGAAAATAAATGAATTATGAATATGGACAACAAAATATTTTCCAGTCATATGTTCTTTATGCTCAAGTTTCTAGGGGACTGCAGTGTGGTGTTTATATTAAGCCCAACAAGAGCCCATCAAGGTCTGAAATGTTTATTATGAAATGTATATAATGAATATCATGCCCTCTATATTTTTTGCAAACGTTACATCAGTTTGTGTAGCTTGAAACATGAACAAGTTTTGCTCTCAAGGGATACAGTATAACATTGAGTATAAATGTATGATATCATCTCAAAGAATTTATAATACCTTTGGTCCTGTTCCTGCTTTCCAGTGATACCCAAACACCAACTCCAGACTAACAACCTTCCGATAGTTCTCCTCCTCTTCTTGGGCCCACTCATCCTGACAGAGGACACAGGGATCATTACCACAGGACACACACTAAACAGATCATCTTTCATACCGAATTAAAATGCAATATCACTGTGATAAAGGCACAGTATGATGTGTGGCTACAAAAATCTGGAAATGCTCCAAAATTAAGCAAAATAATATATCCTTAGTCAAAAGATGGGACAAGTGTATGATTTATTTTTTAACTGATTTATTTCCCCCTGAAAAATAGAAATAATGCAGTTTATGGATGCATAATTAAAATAAATGCATGTATTAGATTTTGCGGTCCCTCAAACCAAAATTTTCTGTACTGAGAGATGTGAGAAAATCTCCAAGCCTCCAAGTCCCAGGTGGCACTTCACAAGGCTACTCGAGGGAATGCCAAAAGTGTAAAGCTGCTAACAGGGGCTTCTTACTATAAAATATTATAAAATATTTGATATACAGTTTTGTCAGAGTATAATTGTGTTATGCCACTATTCTGATAATCATACTGTTTTCTAAAATGTGGAGAAAGACATGTAATTACTAGCTGTGTCTAAACTTTTGACCTTTCCAGTAAATTACTTGATCAAAAGGGACTTGAGTAGAGATGATGACTAGCATGTGGTTTATATCAAGAAACAAATGAAGAGAGCAACAGTGATGTGTTAATAAAGAAGGACAGATTGAATCAGCACACAGTGAAGATGAGCACAGTTCTGTATCACAATGTTAAATAGCTCAAACTGGAATCTGTTAATCTGGAATAAAACCAATAAATCTGAGTACCTTTGTTAGTGGAGGAAAATGGAACAGTCCCAGATAATCGTTGGTCAATCTTTCAATTTCAGCCTAAAATAAAGAATAATTATTTAGATTCAAAACACTGTGAAGTACTTGATTCAGTTCATGATTAGCCCATAGGGTAACAAGTATCATGTTTTCATTATACATGAACAAAAACTACACAAATGCATTCAAGCTGTTTTAAAGTAGTACTGGCTTAAACTTTGGTGGCTAGTTTTTTTCCTGAGGTCCACAGAATAAATGTTTTGTTCATTTATCCCTATTTAGCATACAATTTGGTTCATTTAAGACTGAAACATGTAAATGATCTCTGCTCTGACTGGGTGCCCTGTATTATGTCTCATTCACATCTCAGTTAAAACACACATTAAGTTAAAACACACATTAAAATGTCAGTGTGCATGCATGGGGCAAAACTGCTGTTTTCATGGCATCTTTACGTAAACCAAACAATAATTCACCCCTTGTTTATCATATACAGACTGTGTGGACAGTGGAGCATGCAGTATGATTTTAAACTTTAACAATACAGTAAAAAAGAGAACTGCATATGGTGAAAAAATGCTAATTTGTGATGTGGTAAAAAAAAAAACAACTATAGCAAAAACCCCAAATATGCCACCAAATATGCTCCAAAAACACTTTAGTTTAATTTTGAACTCAGCTTAATAAATTACCCTTAAAAAATGTAAAGGTAAACCTGTACTCATACTGTTCAGTTTACACTGAACTACCGTTGCAATGATGGTATATAAATACCAATGTTACCCATATAGACTGTACTGTAATTCATGCACGCATGTTTTCTTTGGTATGCGTTGTCATGTTCTTTGGTATAAGTAGGGTAAATACAGTAAATAATTAATTTAATTTACAGGAATCGCTGGGCCCAACCATTATAAAACAGCAGCAGCATGTGGGGGCATGGCGGACGATGACCAGATGTCACATAAACAAAAAAGTTTAAAAAAAGCAGCGGATATCTACAGTTTCCACACACAATTATAAGTTCGGTTTTCAGAAAGAATCCATGAGAGACTGAAGCCGTGACTGCTGAACCGTGATTACGTGCACACTGTATCAAACTATTTTTGTAAGTGAATTTTTAACAGCTTCACAATTTGGAAAATTTAAGGGCTAACGCTAGCTAAAATTGTTGAAAATATGCGATGATGCGTAGGATAGTTGCATAGTTTTTATGCTTCAAAATGAGCAGCCTTAGTTCACTACCTTCAAGTGTATAATGTGGCCTTTGGAGGTGATGCCCATATCTCTCATATCTGCCTCAGAGAGGAGCAGCAGCCTGCGTCCCGTGATGTGGTTCTCCTTAAAGATATCAGCATAGCACTGCATCTCACACTCTGACTCCCCTGCAAAACACACACACACACACACACACACACACACACACACACAGGTGCATAATATACATATACACATTCCACAGATGCAGCTGGTACAAATGGAATAACACTGCCAAAGCCTTCCTCATATTCAAAGAACAAAAGGCATCAAAAAAAGGCTGATTCTACGGCCAACAGGTTGTTCGAAAAATGTGTCAAATGCAGTTTTCCAACTGGGCTCACTTTTATGTGTTCTGTTCAGTTTTTCAGGAGCTTAACTGCTTGCAACAGACATTCAGGTAAGATATTTTTCATTTTGTCTGTTGCTTTTTTACGCAACCCTTCAGTAATCTTGTCATGCTCTGCTCATGTGGTAGCTGATAGGAGGTGCAGTGCTGCTGTACTTGTTCTGTTGGCTTTGCTTTAGCTGTTAGATAACAGAACCCATCAATATTATGACCAGCCATAACTGCATTTCTGGAACACTGACAAATAAATAAATCACCAGTAAACATTTGATCTTCTCACAGCCTCTTACCTGTCCCAAAGATCTGTGACATCCAGAAATGCTGTAAAACATCAAATTGAAAGCATTTTAGTCAAAGAGTTAAAGAGTAAACAAATCTGAACAATGAAATCATTACAGTTTTCATTATGAAGAGACGCTGGACGTATTGGAATGTAGAGAGAGACTGACCACATGTTCTTCAGTCCAAGCATGGATGGCCAGGTTGGGGAGCAGCTACAGAGAGAAAGAAAGAAAGAGTGAGTAAAATAACCAACCTCATCGCAGTGTGTTCCCTGAAGAAAAATGAAGCATTTATGATTCTTTAATACATAATATGTAAATTCTATTCAAATAGGAAGGACCACATAACAGTGCAAACCATTCTGTGTGAAATATAATACTTTATAATTAATGCAGAACATTATGAAGTTAGACACCTCTGGTGTGCTGCATAAAGATATGAGGCACTTATGAACAAAATGTCCTAACAAACTGCAGGGGAACATTTCCGTTAACAGGCAAATGTCAGTCAAAACACAACTTGCATTATTAGCATGTAACATTACAGTAAAAGCATATAGCTGTGGGAAATGATGGCGAGGGACTCGAAATTAATCAGTAATCTGAGCGTGGAGTTACACCTCTTGCAACATGGAGTGTCACTCATTTTGAGAGAGCGAGAGAGAGAGTGAGAGAAAGAGATGGTGGGAGGGAGTCACTGAGAAAAAGAGCAAAAAGGAGCAAGTGTTGTTTCCCCTCTGTCTGGCCAGATGGGTCCTCAACTCCCCAGACTGTGTAAGACTCATATGAAAGGAAGTAAACAAAAAAAAAAAAATATATATATATATATATAAAACCCATCCATCGGCTACAAAGTTCCATTACACACATTTGCCTAATTACAGTGACATAATACCACATTTTGAGCAGCTATCTCATATTTCACAAATGGTCTCCATGGGTTTATATGGATAGGAAGCAGACTGATAGACTGTGGACATAGAAGGGGAGAGAGACAGACAGAGGAAGAGACAGAGTGAGAAAGCAAGAGAGAGCAGGAGCAGATCAGCACAGTTCAGCAGGGTTCAGAACACACCCTGTCCTCATGGTGCACCACAGGACAACACTGCCACATTTTGACCTTATGCTCAGAGAGAGCTACAGCAGAGCTAAGTGCTTTCCATAGTGTTTACTTTGTAGCACTTTAGTTCCAGTAGAGAATTACAATAGCAAACTTTCTCTTAAAACAATGCAGTTCACAGAACAGGAACATGCATTTAACAGTTTTTAGGAGTGTAATGCATTACTGGACACTTAAATTAACTATACTTTTAATGTTATAAAAGACATTTCACTATTAAGGTTTTTACAGTTTCAAATTTTGATCTACACATAAACACATATTACTGCTTTTTTACAATATGTTTCACACATTTGTGCTAAATTAAGAAAAAATATAATTTTCTAATTTTGTAATTATTAACATAAATTCAGCTACATTTCCACATAAAATATAACTGTCGAGAGAACACAACGAAAGTGTATCTCTGAATGGTGAAATACCGCTGTACTCAGAGGCAGGGGGATTGAAAGGAGCCAATGTTATTTATTTAATCTTGCTGCTGATTGGCTGCTGCCCTGTAATGCATCTATTTCACCCGTGGAGCTTCTTTAGTGTTCTTGTGTTTTATCGTTTTGTTCTTCTTACATCCTTGCATTTTTATTACTGTAAATGAAATGAAATTATTAATATATTTACCCTGCTTAAAGCAAAGAAAACAAAAAGCACATACCAAAGAATACACCCGTGTGTGTATAAAAATACTGTCTATATAAAGGTAACATTGGTATTTAAATTTTAGCACTGTGGGAGATAGCCTTTCAATGTACACTGTACAGTACAAATACAAGTTTAGCCTTACATTTTCTGTAAGGGTAATGTATTAAGTTAAGTTTAAAATTAAATTCAGGTGTTTTGGGGAGCATATTTAGGGGCATATTTAGGGTTTACACACACACACATAAAAGGTATTTTTAAGCATTTTGTTTTTACCACATTATAAATTAGCATTTGTTTTACTATGCGATACTATGCAATTGCCTGGGTTTACTGCACACACACACACACACACACACACACACACACACACACACACACACACACACACACACACACACACACACA
>JBBKCR010000002.1:12698579-12717663 GCA_037577295.1 Ladigesia roloffi | reverse complement strand
TTTGAGCATGCGTGAACTGAACTTTGAACTAGTTCATAAAAAGTGTGAACTTGCACAACACTGTATATATATATATACATACATACACATATATACATATACATACATATACATACATATATACATATTAGGGGTGTGAAGAGCGGCTATTATTTGTATTGGGCACAAATATTTTATTTAGTATTGTCCGGAATACAAATATTTTTTTAAGCATTTGTCCGAATACAGTATTCCTAAAAAAGTTATTTGTGCCAATCCGAATACTGTATTTGTATTTGTCTCCCCCCCTAATATATATAAACACACATTATATAGTATTATTGTAATATATTATTAGCATATATTTTTACGGTAAAGCATTTTCCAAATAGGATAACATTTTAAATGGTTTGCAAATAGGGCTCTGTTACTTCAAAACTTGAGTATGCTGTCATGTTTAAAGAGTTGAGATCTGGTTCTTGTGGTAAATAAAAGGCTTGGCTCTTGCTGCTCCCTAATGATTGGCAGGATGAGGGCTGAGCCAGAGAACATCTATTTATCATCCTCACTGAACTGGGTGTGGAGCGTTTGAGGGAATATGTGACCTGACAAACCGGACTGGAGACACAAACAGGCTATAGTATGATGAAAAAACCCTCTTGTCCAGTATAATCACAGTATTCAGATGTTACGATCTATTAAAAAGCGCTGGCAGGCAATGATCATTGCATCAGGTCATGTCTTAATAAAGACAACTGACTACTCCTGACTACTCTGCCATCAGGGATATGTGTTTGCTGCGCCACTACACGTAGAATGAACAATGTATTTATATAACAGGCTATGTAATTACTTTAGGGGATGTGTTACGAATGCTTTGTTGAGCGTATAATTAAACCTTTATTGTGCTGTTGCTGTGCGATATCATACCCTTAATATATCTGTAAACTATGTATGCATATTCAAAACAGACAATGAAAAACACTGTGGAAATCAACATAATCTTAGCAATGACAGATGATTCTTACTGTTGGATCCGTTTCCCAGCATTTTCTCATCAGGCCTGCAAAGCTGGCAGGACAGCTGCTGGGAATAGTTAACCTCTGCAAAACACCACACATGCACACTCATTATATTACAGTCCCATTCACAATCCTATACACACACATATATCTGTGTAAATGTATGTGTGTTGGTGTGTGTATATGCACACTACACACACAGACACACACACATTTATGCATGCGCTATATAAAATGGCTGATTACCTAAAATGCCAATTGATCATCTTCTCCACTGCTACAGTGGATCTTATCTATGTTTAAAATGTTGCTGCTTACCTCATGCTTCTCCACAACCAGCCAAGCCACCTGCAACCCCTCTAGTCCTTTGAATGGAATCTCACGAGTCAGCATCTCCCAAAGAACCTAACTCTCACAAACACAAACACACACACAAACACACACACACACACACACACACACACACACACACACACACATTAAGTTTTACCGCATTTAAGAGGAAATTCCAATGACCTACTGTTAAGCAACCGAACTAACAGTGTGTGCACTTGCGCTGTTTGTATATATAACATACTTAATCTCAGATTTCATCTCTTTTTTTATGCGGTATTACATGTTTTGGAATCTATTGCAGCCAGTGTTTGTAATCTATTTCATCTTGTGTTTTTAATATATTACAGCCAATAGATTTACACCCGTTCTGATACACACACACACACACACACACACACACACACACACACACACACCACTCACCACTCAATAAGAGTACGTATCACAGGTTTCAGACACAGGTAGGCTTTGAATGACCTCTGGAGCCATCCAGGGGAACGTGCCCACCAGGGACATGTGTGTGGTGTGAGAATGGAACTTGGACGCTCCAAAATCACAGATCTAAAATTAAAGGCACAAGGGAGATATTCAGAGATGTGGTGTCGGGTTGAAGCCCTTCCATGTAAGATTACTGATGTAATTAAGGAATCAAACTATAGTCAACAAAACACATCTTCATTTACAATGAGTGGGACCAATGTTTTGTATATTTTGGACCAATTTTAGATAGATATCTGTGCACTGCCAACAGCTCAGTGCTTTACTATCTTTACCAGAATCCCAGGGGGAATTTGGCCCGAATTGGATTGTTTTAATATAATGTGTATGGCCTAAGATACAGGCCAAGCTTTAATAAGCACAATTTACCATTGCTTCAAATCTAAGGCTTTTCTTAAACAACACCTCAGTTCTTTGACACAACACAGGGTGTATTTTCACTCTTTATTTGCAGGAGTGTGGTACAAGTGCTCCTTGTTTGATCATACCTTGAGTACTTTGTCTGCTGTCATGACCACTGGAAAAAAAGAAGACATGTATCACTGGTCAGTGAGTTTGCTTCTATAGTTGCTGTCTCAGCCTTTAAACTCAAACTCAAAAAGTTTTTTTTGTTTGTTTTTACCATTTCTGGACTTGAGATCTCTGTGGATAACTTTCACTGGAGCTTCTGCATGCAAGTAATGCATTCCTGAAAACAGCAGCGAAAACAATTACATTTACATTGGAAATCACTTTACAGAAAAACATTCATTTACAATGTCAGTGCTAAAACGTGATACTACGACTGAAGAGTGGATCCCAAAGTCTCATCACATAGTTTGACTGATGTTCTTATTTATGGTGCAAAACAAACATCAGATTACACATGTTAAAGACAAATAATTAGAAATGACATGCAGAATCTCTTAAAATATAGTTATTGTGACTGGACCGGAGTGTGTATGCATGTGTGTGTGTGTTTGTGTTTACCTTTAGCTATCTCTGTTGCCCAAGTCATGATTTGTTTCATACTGATGCCTTCACTCTCGGCACTTGACAGGTACTCGTACAACGATCCCCGACTGGCATACTCTACAGCACACACACACACAAACACGCACAAACACACGCACACACAAGGAGAGGGCACACATTCTAAATCGTATTACTGACCAGACAAATTCCTAACAAACCTGTAATTATGATCAATTATTGAATTAATTTGCAAGTATATTATACGCCCATTAATGATAACCCTTTTTTTCTCCATAAATACTGTGATGTCCTTGGCAAGTCATGTAGTCATAAGAATGAGGAAGTATAGTAAACACACATGGTCCAGTCCCTATTTTTAAAGGCACAACATCTTTTTCTGATGTGAATTTACTTTCAAATATGGATAAAAAATAAAACAAGAACTGCCTCATCAAAGGTAAAGAACCCACCCACTAGTTTCAAATAATTTTCCAAACACCAATAATAATCAGCTTGGTGGGTCAGAGCCCAGAAAGGCTTTGTGATTATCCTGCTCCAACACATTTTCTACACTTGTTGATTGCGACATTTATTTGGTGTGTCTAAATGGTAAATTTCCAAATAGACCTGGATGTCTGACGCTCACACCCAGTGTTAAGTCCTGCGGTGCAGCATACAACTAACTTTATTGATCAAGTGTTTTTATATTGCACCCGTGCCCGTCGCTCCTCCTCACATTCTGTAAAGAGTTGCGGATACTTGGGATAATGTGGCATACTCACAATCACAATTTTCTGTATCGATTTTACTATATTGATCATTATTTGTTTTAATATTAGAATGCAAAACTAATATTAATTTTTAATATTACTTAACACTCACAAATCATCTAAGCAGCCTTTAAATAACATTTTCTCAGCTGCCTAAGACTTTTGCACAGTGCTGTATATATATATTGCATCACATTCCAACCAGGAGGCCACTCTGTATCTTTTAAAATGACTGATCTTGCAAAAATGCTAAATGCCTCAATGTGTGTGTAAAAGAACACTAATCACTCAACTTCATGCAACTATACAGCCGAGATGCTGAGTTAGGATGTCACACTGAGAAGGAGAGAGAGTGACCCCTACTGTCCAGAACGTACGGAAAATACATGCCCAGGCACATTCCAAGGGTTTCTAGCCACAGACAAGCAAAAATGCTTCACATATATTATCAGCAGTGTTCAAATACAAGTTCTATTCTCCCCATGATTAAAACCTCTCAATTCACTTTAATTTCATTTGTGACAGGCTCTGAACGGTTGACAGGTTTATGTTTACATGCTGTCGTGTCTAAGACCCTTTCTATAGTGAGATCTTTTTCACAATACTCTAAACAGAACCCACACACAGCCTAACACACTCATGCAGTCCATCATGGGTCAAATGCCCCTGCCTACACACAAGGACACAGGCAATGACACAGAAACACATAAGGACAGTTTTATACATCATGAAGACAGATTCATACATCATCAGGCTAGACTGTACTACAAATTACTATAAGAAGGAATTTAACACATTGGAAATAGAAATGCACCATGTCTCTCATACACAGGCAATTAGTCTTAAACAGAAAAAGCAAACAATAAAATACTAAATAGATTACTGTTCAGGAAGATGTAAAATAAACACTCCATTCTACTCTCCAATGCTCTGGACTTTGTATTCCCCGGCAAGTCACACCCAGCATTATGCAACCGCACTTCTTTTCATCTAACTTCCTAAAGAACTTCCTTTAATGTTTTCTGGGAATTCCTTTAGGTGTGTGATCCCACTAATACTAAGGACTGCCTGTAACTGTATATATGGCTGAGTTATAAAAAAAAACACAAGCCTCATATATTAAAATGCAGAAGTAACTGGCAAACTACCTCCATAAATACATTGGAGCAGTTTTGGCTTTCTGACCATACTGGAATATCTCATTTCAACTAATTGAAATGGGCAAAGTTACTGATAGTCATATCATATAGAGGTCATGGGCCATGCACATAATAGAGAGAATGAGATATATAGTCTATTAAATGCAGGTGCTCTGCTCATTCAGTAGTGAAATATGACAGGACGGGGAAGATTTACGACCTTCCTGATGAAAGTGGAAATACGAGAGCTAGTTTGGTTGTAAAAGTCTCTCTTTTACCTGCTGATAATTAGATCGGCCTTTGATAAATAGAGACGACAGCTCCCTGACAACCGACAGTTCATCTCGCCAGGCCTTCCTACTGCAGCGTGACCCGCAATAACCTGCCAGGTTTTAAAATAAAACTACAATTGAAAAAAAATCATAATTATTGAAATCATTCTTAATGCATTTGGCAGAGCAGTGCCACTATACTGGCCATTTGAAAATAAAACTGCCCATCTGAGATTAAAAAAGAGACGTATATATGTTCCCTCACCAGTTTGGAAGGTACACTGTGAGGAAGGAGAGAAATTGATTACACTGAAGTAAATATGAAATTGCTTTATCTGTTTTACGAACTGGAAGATAATATTCCCGTAATTTACATCTTCAACAATCTGTTTCAATTTGTTCAACAACTTCCACTTCCATGGTTAGCTCCACTTGCTTTCCCATTGCCTGCTGCTTTATGCAAGTCAGTGTAGAGAAAAAAAGGATGACTCATACAATTTTAATAAATGTTAAAAACAGCCAGACCGGATGACCACCCTGGTGCCTTGATTATTTCATATATACTCAATATCGCCTGGCCCAGTGACAGAGGAGATAAAGTAAGCTTTGATTAGCAGTTGTTGACTTTGTGTGACCATTCCTAGGATGAGTAGAGAACACAGAGATTTATACACTGTCACGGGTTTGTTATTAACCCATAGCAAATAAAGGAGCACCAAAGAAACAATGATAGTGAGTGTAAACCAATCATTCAGCAGATGGTAAAATGACTAGATGGTGAAAGGGTCGCGTAAAACAAACCTGTGATGATTCCATAATTTGGCGCCTCAAGAATCGCACCATAAAACTGGATGATGTTTCGATGACTGAGGACACTCAAGATCTCCGCCTGTGTAGAACAATATAAGAAAAATCACAATATTTCAATGTAAAAAGATCTATAAGGATTGATTAGTCTGCTGCAGGGATATGCTAACTGGCCACATTTAGGATGGCAAGACGTTAAAACATTTGGCATCACTTTGACATGTGTGGGATTGAAAAGATTTGCCTGAAGGTTACCGGATGCTGTTTTTGAAGCTGGTTGACGAAATAAGGTTTTCTGATTCTAAAGGCAAAGTTACCTTCTGTGAATCTCTGCATGCACAAGCTAAACTTTTTAATACTTTGAAATGCACAAACTAGAACACAGTGCTCTGAAAAAAAAACAAGCTACAGCCTGACTTCAAAGCTAAAATTATAACATAGAAAACCGGCATGGCGAAATGACAAATCCATCACTTCAAAGTAATTTTCAGGCAAACATAGTGCTCACCTGAGACTAATATGATTTAATTATGTGATAATTTTCTCTTAAAGACACAGTGCATGAATTTCCACCATCACGAACGAAACACTCAGCGCCACACCCGCCCTCTTCAGAGCAGGGGGGAAGCATAATCGAGACTGGTGGGTACAAAAGTCAGCACCAGGCGCTACATGCGGAGAGGCAATTAAAATGATTATCACACTGACAATTAAAACGCGTATATGAAAAGCTCAGGCAATTATGTCTCCCACCTCTTTCTCAATCTTCAGCAGCTTTTTCACCGCCACCTCTTTGTCCTGCGAGATCCAGCGGGCGCGGTACACACTGCCGAAGCTGCCGCCGCCACAGTTCTCGTAGAAGTGGATGTCATCGAATTTGATTTGAACGAAGGAGGCGCCCAGAGACGCCATGGCATAATGACACTTTTTTTTTAAATATTCCACACTGCTGTGCAGCCAGAGGAGGCAGAAAGAGAGAAAAGAGGAAAAAAGGGGAAATTACAGAAGAAGTTAAGAGAGTTCTTGAGCTGAATGTTGTCCAGACACAAGCTCTGGGCTCTTCTGGACTACTTACGTCCCACAGCAGGGATGCACTTGTAGAATGACAGAGACCGAGATATGTACTCACCCACACATACACATGCATTAATGCACAAACACACACACACACACACACACACACACACACACACAGCTAAAGTTACAGGCACTTCTGAGCTCAGTGTGCACTCAGGGTAACGGTTTTGTATCTGGTGTCATTGGCTGTCTCCACAGCAAGAGATGTGTGTGTGCCAGGGGAAGGGGTGTGTTTGCATGCCAAAGTGTGCGCAAGACTATGTAAGTGTCTATATAAGCAGTGCCATATGTAGGCCAGTGTGTGATCACAACAGAATGTGTGTGAAACTACACATCGAGTACACATGAGCATGTTTTTCTGTGGGTGGGAGTGGGTACATGCAGGCAAATGACATCCTTCATCTGTGCCTGCGATTTACAGCACATTCCTCATACCTCCCGCCAACCTGAGTGTGTGAATCAGTTTCAAATCATTCACTGAATATCAGGGCTTGTGTTAGGCCAAAGGCATCCCTTGCATTCTGAACCAACCCCCAACACTCTCGGCCTCCTGCACACTCACCTCTAACCACTCAGTCTTCCTAGAACACTTCCATTTCATTTCACATAAAAAAAACAACCTTTTTGTTTTTATTCAGACACATTTTATGGACTTTGAAAGCTAATCGGAGTGAAATTTCACCTACACAAACAGAACATTGCATCAGAGTAAGCTCCATTTCTCTACAACGCAGCATGAGCATTCAGCTGGCACAGGAGCACATGGGGGTCTTCCAATGGCCTCAGAGCAGAGAAGTGCAGCTCCTGGGAAGGGTTTCTTTTATGATGGCAGCGTACCTCATTGCTGAGAGAGATCAGAGCTCTCAATGTTATAATTATATAGCACAGTTTTTCATACAACAGTGGAAATCTCCATCAAGTCTTGTGCCATCAAATTATGGTCCAAAACAGTTTTAAAACATTTGTTTGTGTGGCTTACACAATCTAACTGCACCTTGGTAAAAGAGACAGAGAAGGGGGGCGATATAGAGAGACACATGCACACCAGGGTACCTATTATAAACTAAAGAGAGAGAGAGACAGAGATGGAGAGGGCGAGAGAGAGAGGGAGAGAAAGCGCACTAATCCGTACATTACAGTAAATGGCTGTTCTCTGAGTGTTCATGACTTCTCCCATGTGCCGCAGTGTAATTAAGGCTTTTAGAGGCGCTACCTGCTCTCCAATCCACTCTCTCTAAGGGGGGCGCCGGGGGGCTTGCGCTCTCTGCGCTATATTTAGAGCGCGCTGCGGACACTTAGGGGGTGATCGTGGGGGACTTCGGGCAGGCCT
Source organism: Ladigesia roloffi (assembly GCA_037577295.1). Lineage (NCBI taxonomy): Eukaryota > Metazoa > Chordata > Actinopteri > Characiformes > Alestidae > Ladigesia > Ladigesia roloffi. The sequence goes on along the minus strand of JBBKCR010000002.1, from coordinate 12,709,479 downwards.
TCTACTCCTGCTCTACACCACAACTTCCATACACACCTTTAAGACACGCTGCGTTATCGCTCTAAAATGATCTCCCCATGCCAGCCAGTCGGGCATGGCACAGTCACATGACTCCGTATGGAAAGGAAAAGTAAAAGCTCCGGAACCGGTTGGACGCTTCCTATTCTCCTGCTATTCACGCATTTCTCACTCCACGTACAAAGAATAGGGCCTAGGCAGCAACAAACTGATTGATCACTAAAAAATGTGTCATTGTCTGTCAAAACATTGTCACCCAAACAGATCACATGCACACATCAGCCCATAACTGAAAAAAGTCAGTGTAAATAAACTGGCAAACAGACAGGGGCACCAGGCAGACCCTCCGTCACCGTGGACCCAGCAGTACACATATACACGCTGGTCTAAGTAAAGAGGGTTAGTGAAGGCCCTCTGTTGTAAAATTGCAAGGTTGAAAATAAAGAAAACATTCAGTGTCTGAGAATGTAGGTCTCTCTCTTATAGTGTTGCAATCTTTACTCAAGCTGACATGCGGTCTACCGGTTTTTAGGCCGGTTATTGGAATAAACTCGCCTGAACTGGGCGCAAGATCCCTGATCACAGGTTCTGCCGAGGTCCAGGTCGAGCGTAACAACCTGATTGGATTTCTAAGGCGATGTTAATGCGTTGAACACTAAAACACGTGTATCTACTGAATCGCTACCTACCAGTGTTGTTTCCCACACGCGTACTCTTTGCCAGAGCTCCCAGGGGCTGCGCTGAAGTTGCTGGAATTAAACTCTTGGAAGACCTTTGGATACTCCACCACTTCTTTCCACTGGGAATTCACGTGCTGCACTGTAACTTCTCCCATACATCCAGAAACAGGGGGAGATTCCTCCCACACACAGTTACGCACGTGACACCAGCGCCCCCCATGGACAGGAACGAGGTAAGACACTATTGTCAACAACGAATGTTCTAGAGAAAACACAGCCCCAAGAACGTGAATGCCACTAGTGCATGTCATCAAAAAACTTATTTTAATAGGATTATGTACACAACATACACATATAGTCTGGATGTATCTGGACAGTAATATTTTTGCGTTACCTTTCTCTCTGTAGTTCAGCACACTGAAGTGGGGCAGCTGGTGACCTCATGGTGAGAGTTCCCCCGGAAAAGGGACCACTAAGGTTCGCTTTGAGCAAAGTACTGTCCCCACACACTGCTCCCTGGGAGCTGTGTTCCTGGCTGCCTGCTGCTACTCTTGGGTGAATGGGTTAAATACAAAGAATTTGATCCGTTCACACTGTGTGCTCTGGTGTGTTCACGTATGACAAATTGACACTTTACCCATTGGAATGGAGGATAAGATACAGAGCATAAGCTTGAATTCCACAGCATTTATGTTTATATTGGATAACACATAAAGGAATCACAGCTATTTATACAGACCATAATAATTGGTCTAATTATCGTGTCCAATAATTTGGTTCCTGTTCATTTAGTGAGTAAAAGGCATGCAGGGAAGGGTCAGGACAGGTGATTGCCTCGGCCAGTGAAGAATATTCCACTTTCAGACCCCCTGTTGACTCTTTCATGCATGAACAAACGATTCAACCGCACACCACTAGCCTAAAAATTGAACAGCCAATTCCATTTAGTCCTTAAAAATGTATTTCTTTCGACTGATAGATCTGTACATTCCCTCCAATTAAAGTTGAATTAAAGTGTTGGCAAGAATTGAATGTCATGCCTGCTCTTTCACTGCAAATCCAGTGTGCTGATGCAGAGAGTCCAAACATCCAGAACTGTCACTGTGCAATTACTTACACACAGCACAATACATACACCAATAGAGAACTGCACAATGCTCGCCCATAGGCTTCTACAATGTGCTTGGGGTCCCTTAGTGGTATTTGACATAGAAATAAATGAGCGCTCATTTTACATCAGATGCAAAAAGCCACTAAATCCCAGTTATTCAAAAACAGAAAGTGATGTAAAACAACAGGATAAGCCTTGTAAAATGTTCTTGACAAAATGACAAGAAAATCTGTGGCACCTCTCCTTCCAGTCTTTCAAACAGAGGTGTGCAATTAGCCAGCATTTATGTTCTGATTCCTTCATAAAACCTCAGAATGTTAAAACAGACATACCAACAGTGTTTTTCATCACTAGATTACAGTTTTTTTGGTGCACCCAATCCTGGAATTATGAAGCATCATCTCAGCACGTCAGAAAAATATACCAATAGCATCACAAAGAGGTACAAAAAGCCTGCAAAAGATTGTCTTCTATTACAATTCCTTCACTCATTCGGAACACAATTCAGTTTTATTTGGGCAACAGCATAAACGATTTCAGTTTGGGTTTGCCAGTATCCGGCTGAAGATGGGAGGAAGTGTATGCTTGCCATATGTGCAGCTAGCTTATTCACTGGTAGTAGTGAAGCAGCATGGATATTATAGTCCTTTAACAGAGTGGAGCTCAGGTCCGCCGGGGCTCCAGTTTGTGGGAAAGCTGTGACAGAGTGCGCTGGTTGTCAATCACACTCATTTGACGAATGTAGCTTCGAACATCTTGATGGTTCTTAGTGGGCGGAGGAGCTTCATGGTCTTTAAATTTGTGAGAGAGAAAGAGAGAGGGAGAGAGAAAGACAGAGACAGGGAGGGAGAGAGAAAGAGAGAGAGAGAGATTATTCTGGCTGTATTCAGTTTATGAAAATGTTATAAAAGAAAGTATTGCATAACATTTTCCTAAGTCACTATGTGAAGCATGGAAGAATGACTTTGTGATATATTACATAACATCACAGCTCAGTACAAGAAACATGAGGCAAGAAAGAAGGAAATGGCCCAGTCTGACCACCCTACTGGTTGATAGACTGAGTTGTTTTTAAACTAATAAACATTTTTCCACACTATGACGCTAGTAACCCATTAACCTAAATCACAAAGAGTCACATGTGTAAGCAGGAAGCACTGTGGTCACCTTTTTCTGCTGTGTACTTAATGCAGTACGCTACACAGAAGACTGAGTCAAAGCAGAAGTGTATGCTTTTACACTTACTGAATGGCTGGCTTCTGCAGTATCTCATGATTCGGACCGTGTTTGCAATCATTCGCTGAAAAACATAAATTCATTAACTTTTAACCTCACAGTGCTAAACATTCAACTGTTAAACCAATGGTCTCACTGACTGAAGACTCACCATTTTCTCAAAGTTCACCAAACTGTCAATGAACGTCTTGTTGCCTTCATGAGTAAAAGTCATATCTGAAAGGGAATAAAGATGTACAGTATGAAATGTTTTCATTTATTTTATTTTGTTTTGAATTCGCATCTTTATTATAGTGTATTTATATTTCTTGATCTTCTTTTCTTCATTATGTTTCTTCATGATCTCCACAAAACAATTCTAGTTCTGTTCTGTTCCTTTTTGTTAGTACTGACTTACTTGCGTGTTGTATTGTTGTGGTTTGCCTTGATTTACTTGTATGTATTTAATCTTTAAAGTCATTCACACATGTTTTTGGCATTAGTTTTATATCAAAACTTCAAACTTGTGCATGCAAAGCATATATATGAATAATGTGAATTACAAAATTATTAAATAATATACTAATGATATAACTCTAGTCTTCTGAAGATTAAATGGTAGCTGAACCAAAGCTCCACATCACCCACCTTTAATGAGTAAAGGCATGAAAGGAATAATGGGAGGGTCCAGCTTTGCCACAGTGAGACGGTAGGCTCTGTGGTTTCGAGAGGGGTCCTGAGACAGAGACAGAAACAGACAGAACAAGAGAGAAAGGCAGAAAAAGGCCTTATTTATTTGGTTAATTAGCAACAAATTCTAAGAAACAGGCAGGATGGCAAAATATGTTGAGGTAATTTTGGAAAATACAAATATACAGTTGACCCCCGAAATTAATTGGGATTACATTCCAAGAGCGCACACGAATTGAGATAAACCAAAAATTTGTGTTGTTGTTAAAAATGCCTATAAATTCCTATTTGTATGGTTTAAGCCTTAAATATGTCCCTTTATATATAAAAAACATAAAGGTAAACTCAAGATAGCGGGAATGCTGGACTGCAGCTGCCAGAAATGCATCACTGAAGCAGCGAATCAGCAGTCCAGTCTTCAAATACAGGGCTATTTCAAAACACTTTCATATACGGATCATATATGTTGTTTTGATTTCTCTCAAAGTACAAAAACAATGTATACCATTATATTTTATATATGGGAATTTTAGATATATTAACATTAATATTTTGGTTACAACATTATTAAATTACATGTTTCTTAATGATTTATCTCTAAAATGTGTTTACAGATTCTATATTGCCAAAAAATAAAAAATAAATACTGCATAGAAGATTTGCTGTTTCTGTGAATTTGCAGGGGTTTCTTGGAGCGGTTGTTAGTTAATTTCTAAGAAAAATACACAAATGACTAAACTCTGAACTGTGACTTTGCGGGAGTACACTATATACTACTTCTTTCTGTACTGTCAGAGGTTTTGTGAATCATCTCTTTTGGTGAAAGTGTACAGAAAAAATAACATACCATCAAGTTTTCAAACTCTCCGTAAAACTTCTTGAACTTGCTGGGAAGTTTCTGCAAGAAGCGATAGTTGAAATATTATTAACTACCCAGTCTGCCTTTCACCCCGTGTGCTTATGTGCACACCAGCATTCAAAAGTTTGGAACTGCACCATTATCCATCTAATTTGATTATACTGTTTATTTTATTCAATAACATCTTAAACCATGTAGACTGAAAGAGTCTCACATTTCAGGATAACAGTCTATTACATTTTATATGATATTTTTAGGGAATACAAAAAAATATTAAATGATAAACAAACACTATAATTATCCAATTAGATCCAGGTCTTAATAAGTGTCTCAAGATTTTACCATTACACTTTAAATAAAGGCATTATGATGCCACGTTTATTAAAAATTAATTCTCAATATTCTACAGCTCTCTAAGTGATTATGAAACTATCTATGACCCTTTATTCTTCAGTCATTGTTCTGAACAACTGTGACATTTTCTTAAAAATTCTGAACGCAAGTGTGTTTGTTCAAGTCAGAGTAACACATTTGTCTCACTCTAAATAAGTAACCTAGGGCACAAATAAGATTGTCACTCACTGACAGATTTATTCATTAGTGCTTAGGTATAGTATTCTGTCTATTCATCAATGTCCAATATTAACCAGTGTTTCATCAGCCACACATTCAGAGACTTTGAGTCCCCTTTGACACAATAAAATCTGCCCCTAGAGTGGCTGGGACATATGCCTGTTCAGCAGAATACAAGGGATCAGAGAGAGTGTGTTATTGTGATTTCTATCACTATATAAAAAGTATGATGCTGCCTGGATACACTGAGATAGTACTTGAGTGAAGCTGCACACACATTCAAAACAGAATTCAGTTCGTTAAGGGGTTACTGACTTGTTTGACCAGTAACGTAAGGGTAAAATATAATCCTACATTCTTAAAAATGGTACATGTTAGCTGATCTATTCTAACTGAAGGTTATTTCAGTTGTATACGTCGGTGGTCCCCAACCTTTTTATCACTGCAGACCAGTCAACTCTTGACAATTTTACCACAGACCGGGAAAGGGGGGAAGATGTATGGGATTGTTCTCACAAACCGGAACACAATGCAATTTTGCTATTTTGTGGGACTATTTTTTTATGTGTCAAAAGTGAGTCATAGCTTCAGAAAACCCTGCAATTTTTCAAAATAAAACATTGATTATGCCCTGATAGTAAATACCCCACAGCCACGGGGGTTGGGGACCACTATTATACATGATGCTCTTTACATATCCAAGTATATGTAATAACAGCACTGAGAAATCTAATTATTTGAAAAGGAAAGTAGTACAGACAGAAGCTGAATTTCTGCATCAGGTTTAAAGAGCCACAATGAACATTTCTAAGTGCAATATCGCATGCAAATGTGTGTTCATGTGTGCCGTGAAATCTTACCTCCCATGTCTGACTCAGTCGACTGACTGCTGGATTGCCTAATCCCATAATAATGGCAAAGAATGAGTTCAGATTCCGAAACTCTTTACAACTGACAAAGAGAAATATACAAAGAACATACAGTCACACCATTATGCAGCACATAATATTGCTGTACTGGTATAGTACAGTTTTATATTATCAAGGGCTGGTGGTTAGTGTGTTTCCCCTGCAATCAAAAATGTGTGGGTTTGAATCCCGATTGCTAGTGTTATCACTTTGCAAGGTACCTTCTACACCCTATGCTCCCAGGCAGCCCACTGCTTCATTTGGTGAATTGGTGAAATACAGAGAAAGGTTTTTCCATTGCTCAAAATATGCTGTGGTGTGTTAACATGTGCCTATACAGTGCCTCTTTACTTTATAACATTTCTAAGTTTTGGAAGTGTTCTCATTTCTGGTAATATTTGAACAATTGCATGTCCTTTTATATGCCTCAGGGACTGTTCTTTCATTATTAGTGGACTCTATAATGCTATGAGGATGAGAGTAAATCTCACTGTGCAGCAATCTTGATGAATTTCTTCAGCAGCTGGACACGTTTGCTGAGGGCCGAGCAGAGGCACACCTCTGTCACCACCCACAGCTGGATCTCGTTAAAGCGACGGAGGAAAAGATCCAGATTGGCTGTTGTCTTCTTAAAGTGCTGTCGCCCAAAGGTGTGATAGATCAACTCGTGCTGAATAAAAGCACAGGAAACATTGGAAGCACAGAACAAACCCATTATTTAAAATTCAAATCATCAAATCATGTTGTCATTTTTTTGTCGTTTCAAAAGTTACGCATTACAGTTGCATATAAAATTTCCATTCATTTGAATTACTTATATCTAAAACAGGCCATTAAACTTTATGTGCTGCATATTTGCCCATCACATGTAAATGAAACAATTAAGAGTGAGATTTATATAATAACACCAATAAACCCAATGTGATTTGAATAAACAATGATAGATGTATCTATTTATCATAAAACTTTAAATAAACCTGATGTAAACAATTTCATGAATTTCAACTAAATGAATCTTGCTTGATTCAAAGCCTGTCCTATTTAAAACAATTTTAACTTTAAATTTAATTGTTTTCACAATTACAGATTTATGCTGATTTTAAAATAGTTGAAAAAACTAGATTCAAAAAATGTTATTATTTAAATAAATCCAAATTGATGCAGATACACAAAAAATAAACTAAGCCATGATTCTTTTTTCTGAATGTGTACCTCATGCACACAGTTGAAGAGTTCCCAGTCATACAGAGTCATCTGGTAGCCCAGGTCTTTGGAGCTCATTAACTCAAAGCTGGACATGGAACCAACAGCGGGGCCTTCCTGCTCTGGCAGTGGAGTCTGCAAACACAATCAGCTATAATGTATCCGAACCCACAAAGACAGGCATCTACAACCAGTCAGGATTTACAAGCTCGGTTAACTACAGTCAGTCAATAGCCACACTCTATTTTACAAGTAATTTATTCATATCATGTCAGTCAATTCAAAACCTTAATTTTTTAACTCTACTTAAAAATGTCAGACTTTTACATCACCATTCAGATTTCTGTAAGAAATGTAAAAATGTATCCATTTTTTCCCCAAAACGATGTTATGGCCAAAAGCCTAAACTCAATTAACACCAAATGACCAACAGCATTAATTCAGTGAATTAACAGAAATGGTGTAGGACTAAAGGAATAAAAGAATAATATCGTTTCCTTCATTTTTGTTTTAATATCAAAGATATTCTAGCAGGATACAATTGCATTTTACAAGGACATATCAGGATCTTAGGATATAATCTACTGCATATAGATTAATTTATGCTTTAATAAATGGATGTACACTAGGGTTCACCAGGGCCTGTCCCATTGAGGTGATGTCCAGCACAGTCTGGTTATACACTCGACAAAGCACATGATTATCAAGTTTCGGTATTTTTCAGCAGCCAAAACATCTAAATACCTAAATAAACTGTGCTGATCCAACCCTGCAGGACGGGAACTGATGTTCCCTTACATAAACACCAAACACCTGCTATTGTCCAAAACAGTGTAATTGTGTATGTGTATGTTCAGTTCATTCTGTACCAAAAAGTCCAGCTGTTCCCTCGTTGTGGCAAACAGACGACCATTAATACTGAGAGAGGAGAAGACTGACACTTCACTGGGCTTTAGCACCGTTTTATCTGAAAAACAATACAAACATCCTTCTGTGTTTTGAGGAAATGGCAGTTAAATTTTTTCTGTGAGGAAACAAGCGCTAAATTGCTGACCACTTATACAATGTTTATAAATGAGGCTGAAGTCTCATGTATTTCTAGTTCATTCTGTAGTCATTCCCAGATTTTCAAATTCAGATACATTACTTAAGAAAAATGACATCAAAAACAAGTCATCATATTTCACATGGTAGCTCTACATCTAGTCAGACACTCTCTGTCAGATGCCAAAGTCTCTCTGCTTCTCTTTTGACTATATATAGTGCATTATTATTTTATTGTTCTTATTATATCCACACACAAACTCTGATCTCAACTTTCCCCTCACAAGGGGTCAGGTGAGTGCGTTCTCCTGTCTGGTTGTCACAACAGCATGTTTGTGCTTATTCTGTATCAACCCAGAGACTTCACGCTCATGTTTATCATCACAAACTTGTAAATGTGCTGAGATACATCTGCATAGCAACCAGTCACTGACGGAACATGTGGGCTGCATATTGGCGTCTGAGTCGAAATACAATGTGCGTGGTTATCATCAGACTGCCCAAAAAGTAGCGGTCATCACAACATATCCAGTCAGGCGTGTGTCAGCCTCATGGTATGCCTGATCTGTGCTGGTGTATATGTGGGTTTGAAGGTCAGCATCAGGCCACACTGAGGTGGACCGATCCGCTGCCATAGGGAACGGAACCCCAGCAGCCACAGTGGTGTGCAAAATTTTATGCAGCACAGCAAGTGATACGCTGCTGAGAATAAAACATTCACATGGCAGGCAGCCAGGGGTCACACACTCCGAGGTCGTTAGCACATCCAGCGCACCAAATGAGACATTCTTTATTCTCAAAGGGGACAACGTATCTCTCGGTGCGTTTGATTAAGAGCTAAAGGAGCAAAATGTGTCAGCGTGTGTTCTCACCTCCAGCTGAGCTGAGATGCACCAGCAGGAGGGCGTCGCGGGAGCCCAGTTTATCCGCAACGGCGCACAGGACCTCTCTGACAGAGGCAGACACAGGCACTCGTATGGTGGTGTAAGTGTGGTCACTGCAATACACCTTAAACAGGACTACAGGTACAAAACACAGATGCATTTCATTGTGAAAAACAGTGTACAGCTCTGCTTGTGCAGTAGGTTGATGAGGACCCAGTGGTCCTACATAAAGTACATAATCAGTCAAAGTCAGAAACCCTCACTCTCATCTGTGCTCTTGATTGGCTGTCGTTTCTGCAGTTTCTCATCTCCCATGCTGAACTGGCGGAGCAGCACTTTGTGCTAAAGGAAGAGAGAGGAAGTAAACATAAATCACAGCAGCAAATGTGAAAAAATGACTTCATTATTATAGATATACTATATTCTCTCACCTTTTTCTGAGAGGGCTTCCCATCTTCAGAGCTAAAAAAAAATTGGAAAAACAACTTAAGTCTCAGTAATGGTGAGTACAAAAGCTTTCCCTATTAAAAACTAAAATGTACTGCAGAATAATCAGATCTCACTTGTGTTTGAGGACCTTCTCCAGCTCGGGGAGCTCCTCTTTCAGTGCAGGAAAAAGTCTGGCATCTTCAGATACTGCCATATAAAATTCCTGCCAAAGAAAACACAGTGCGAGAGATCACAAAAAAAGCTTAAATCTACTCTGAATGAATATGAGGTTTAATTAAATGTGATTAATTATAGCTGTAATAACAACACGTGAAAACAAATGATATTTATGACCATAATCGTCATCATCATCATACACAGCCTTATTGTTATTGGTGTTATCGTCATTATATCCTATTTATCAGCATTCACAGAGTTGCCCTTGGTCTTGGTGTTAGTTGTGCTGTGCTGGATTTAACCTGCAGGAAGGATAGTGAACTCTCCTCCTCCTGCAGGTGGTCAGTGTTGATGGCAGCCCACTGGAGCACCAGGCGTACGACCCGGCGCTTGTTATTTAGAGTGTAGTCCAGCCTCTCCTGATCACTGCCCTGAGAGGCCTGTGCATGGTAGGTTCACTGAGGTTAAGGACAAAGTGCATTACACAACACTAGACCTCTTGATGCTTTTGAGAAACCTCTAGAAAGTCCATCGTTTCCGCAAATCAGACACTGCATAATGTTAGATACATGGTGCAATTTAGAAACATTTCCTCTTGAGCAATAAAGAAATACTATTTATTTTACTCCCTCACACAAGAACAGGGAAAATAAGGCTATCAAAGAGAAGGAACTGGTGATTAAATAGCACTGAAGTACAAAAACACTCCCTAAAGGGAAAAGGGAAAGAAAACTAAAATACAGAGTGAAAGAAAAGAAGACTTGAAGGATATTGGGCCATGAGGAGTGGACACAGTTGAGTATTGGGTATGAACACACAGTGCATAAGCACAAAGTCATCCAGCGCGGGATCTTTAGAGAAAGGCAAAAACAGATAAACAGAAACACAATATTGAAAACAACAATAATAATACTTCTTACTATGATGATTAAGAAAGAAGATCAAAACATGAAAAAAGTTATACACAGTTTTACAAATTAACTGAAAAATAAGCAAAAAAAAATGCTAAAAATTCCTGCAACACATTAGACATACAGTGGGGCAAAAAAGTATTTAGTCAGCCACTGATTGTGCAAGTTCTCCCACTTAAAATGATGGCAGAGGTCAGT
>JBBKCR010000002.1:12676403-12698479 GCA_037577295.1 Ladigesia roloffi | reverse complement strand
CTCTCTCTCTCGCTCTCTCTCTCTCTCTCTCTCTCTCTCGCTCTCTCTCTCTCTCTGTCGGTCTCTCTCTCTCTCTCTCTCTCTCTCTCTCTGTCTGTCTCTCTGTCCCTATTTCTCTCTGTGTGTGTGTGTGTGTCTCTCTCTCTCTCGCTTGTTTCTCACTACCTCTCTCTCTCTAGTGCTTGTTTCTCACTCTCTCACTCACTCATTCTGCCCTCCACCGCTAATGGCCTAAATCCTGGGTTAGAGCCAGACACCTGGACCTAGTTCAGGAAGTGCCAATGTGAATACTAATTTTCCTCTTTTTTCAGCTTATCATTTTTTTATTTTTCAGTATTATCGCATACATCTGCTGACTTCTGATTAAGAAATGTACCTTACAGAAAGAGTAAAGTACATATAGGAGTGCATATTAGTGTATATTTCGGAAGTATGCACTGTGAAAAAATGTACAATACTGAACTAAATGGGAAATGCTTTAATTTACAAGACTGTGCTGTATCATGGTACTAATGGCAAAGTAGAGTTCTCTTATGTTAGTATAAGACCTACCGTACACTGTGATGTCTGTGCCTCAGTGTACAGTACTGAGGGGTTGTAAGCTGAGGAGGAAACGTGTCAATTTCAGCAATGATGTGTGCAGGATAAGGGTGGAGGACATGGAAACTAACCAGAACTGAAAACGTGTGAAGCTCTGCTTATCCATTTTTTTATTGTAACTTTCACCATAAAATCATAAATATCAGAAATGACTAATTTTTAATAAACTTTATGGTTGCTTTGGTAAATGACAATGTAAGTGTGTGAGTGTGATGGATAATGAGAGATATTGAACAGTCCAGTGCTCTTCACTCCTTCACACTGGCCCTTTGGTTTGTTGGTTTTGTGGCAGCGCTCATGGTGCCAGCTCCCTCAGACGTGGGCTGTGATATAGTTCTCTTTTCTGGAACTGCATACTTTGCTTAGCTTCACTCTCTATTGCTGCAGAGTTACAACTATCTCTGATGTTGTGTATGTTTTGTATAGCAGATTTGTTTTAGTTGGATGTGTGTGTGTGGGAGGAACAGGCCTTTGTAGAGGATGAACAGTAATGTTGACTCACAGGGAGGGGGCTAGATGGAAAGGGGTGCTGCGGTGTAGTACAGTGGCCGTAGATCAGAAACAGATGGAGCTGTGGGCTTATAACCACATCACCCATCTCCACACACTGCACTCTGAATTCAGAACAACCAAACAACCAATTAAAAGCTAATAGCAAATTTCAGCCCATGGTAGAGATTACTGTATCCTCAATTGAGTTCATTTTCCCACAGTGTTGCAGATGAATCAACATGAAATAGGTAAGGGAGTGTGTGGTGTCTGGATTTGTCTGTGAACTTTTGTAAGTTTGATTGTACAAAAGAATCACTTGTGTCTATGTGAGGAATTTGATGTAAAAAAAATGCTGACTCCTACTTCATATCTATACAGTGATGTTCACCTGTAAATGCTTTTGTAAGCCAAAAGAAAATGACAGATGTTCACTACTACTCAAAAGTGGAATAAATAGATATAAGTTGGAGGTTCAGCCCCCCACTATTTTATACCATTGTGACTTTGAACAAGAAACTTAATACTCAGTTGCTCCAGAGGTACTGTTCTTATAACTAAAGATTGTAAGTCACTCTGGACAAGAGCATCAGCCAAATGCCCACTTTATAAAACCAAATACTAGTATGGCTCTAATAAGTATAAACGAAGTAAGTATTATCAAAAAATAGTATAACAATCATATATCCATTATATATAGTGTGTTCTGTATATACAACCCCTGGCAAAAAGTATGGAGTCACTCCTCTCAGAAGACATTCAAATGTTTAATTGTGTAGAAAAGAAAACAAGCACATATATGCCACAAAACTACAAACTTCTGGCTGTATAAAACAATTAAAACAAAAAAACTAAGATAACTATAGTCAATGACAAATGTTTTAAAAATCACAAAGAGGAAAAAAATATGGAATCACACAAATCTAAGGAAAATTATATGGAATCGCCATGCACTTTGGATTTCTAAAACAAACACCTGTGCCTGATTTCAACTGCTTATTAGTTAGAAAAGAGTGCTTTCACACACTAGTGATGTGTGAAACCAAGATGATTGATGAAACTAATGGCTCCAACACAAGAGATGTCAGTTGAAACAAAGGAGAGGATTATCAAACTTCAGGTAAATCTTCATGGAATATTGCAAAAGATGTTGGTTGTTCCCGGTCAGCTGTGTCTAAAATCTGGACCAAGTACAAATCAAATGGAAAGGTTGTAAAATGGGAGCGTACTTATAGACCAAGAAAGACATCAAAGCGCCAAGATGGAAAACTTAAATCAATGTGCCTTGAAAACAGAAAATGCACAACCAAAAACATGAGGAACAAATGGGCAGAAAGTGGAGTGAATATCTGTGACCGGACAGTAAGAAATCACCTAAAAGAAATGGGATTTACATACATAAAAGCCAAATGAAAACACTTATTAGCATCTAAACAGAAAATAAACAAGGTTTCAGTGGGTTAAAGAAAGACACTCTTGGACTGCGGGTGACTGGATGAGAGTTAAATCATGTCATAGGGCAAAATCTGTGAAAACGTTACTACAGGAAAGACATATTATGTCAATGGCATGGCCTGGAAATAATCCGGACCTCAATCCAATTGAAAATCTGTGGTGGAAATGAAAGGAAATGGTCCACGACAAGGCTCCAACCTGCAAAGCTGATCTGGCAACTGCAATAAGACAAAGCTGGAGACAGATTGATTAAGTATACTGTTTGTCCTTTAGTTAAATCCATGCCTCAGAGAATTCAAGCAGTTATAAAAGCCAGAGGTGGTGCAACAAAGTACTAGTAGTGTTTTTATTTGGTGGTTCCATATTTTTTTCCTCTGTTTGATCTTTAATACAGTCAGTGACTATAGTCATCTTTCTTTTTTTCTTTAAGTGTTTTTTTACAGCCAGAAGTTGAGTGAAAAACATAGTTTTGTGGCATTTTTCTACACAATTAAAACATTTGAATGAAAATCTTCTGAAAGTGGTGATTCCATACTTTTTGCCAAGGGTTGTATATATAAGGATAAGTAAGTAAACTGGTTATTACTGGTTTTGTCATGAATAAATTATTTTACGATTATGTATCTTAAAAACATGAGATAATTTTAGAAATGGTGCAGCATAATTCATACAATGTCTGTTCTCTATGATGCACCGTCACAATTCCATGAGGAGCAGTGTGACACAATTGCTTTGTGATGTCACAATGTTTGCATGCATTCATAAGCTTAGTTACAGCTGTAACTCAATACTTAAAGCTTAACAAGTAATTAAAAGTAATCGCCTAAATTGCAAAGTTTGCAAGCAGCTGATTAAATGTCAACCCATCACCATACTTTCATCTTATTTTATTTTTATACATTTAATCGTAGTACTGCTAAATTTTGCTGGTGCATTTCACCTCATCTTTCACAAACCTCATAATATGAAATATCGTGATGCATATTGTGTATCATGAAGATGTCTTCCAGTCTCGCAATGTACTTTTGCTTTATTACAGTATTGGAACTGTAATAAACTGTTTTGCTGCAACCTTATTCATTAATTAGCCAATAATAATTTGACATTACAATTAACCTGTGGAATGTGTGTGTTTGACAAAAGTGTGAAGCAGCAGGCTGTTTGCATATTCAGTATGTGATGTCACTTGCTTCACCTGCACATAGAGGGAAAGGTGTGTGAGAGTTCCGCTTGAATGTAACTGGAGCTTGAGATAACCGCTCTTTTCATTCTCTCCCTCTTGCTTGCTCTCTTAGTCTCTGTCTCATACAAAGAGACACATTTCTTTCTGTGAAGTCTGAGTCTCAACGATTAGGTTACCGAAAAGAAAAAGAACATTGTTCCAATTTACTGAAGTAGTCACTGGCAACAGGAAAGTCGGAGAGGGGAAAAAAATAAAAGGAAGAAAGAAAGGGGGAGTGGAGGGGAGAAGAGACAGGCCAAGCATAACCACTGTGGTACTGAGAGTTCAGCCAAAGCCTGGGAGTCATCAAATGCTCAAATGCTTTGCTCTTATATTTTCTACAATTAATTAACAAGATTCCCATAATCGGAGCCTTTCCCCTCTCATTCCTTCTCTATTTCTGTCTTTGTTTCTCATTGTATGACTTTTCAATGTGTGTTTTGTTTAATTTTCGCTGCAGATTTCACTGGGCATTTACCTGACATGAAGTGAAACTCAATGCCTCGTAGTTAAATACCTTGTGCATGATTGCACCTTGTGTTGCTGCTTTGCAAGTGCTAGCATGCACGTCTTCCTTTTCTGTTGTATCTCCATGTCCTGCGTGTTGATTGACTGAGGGGTCTTTGTGTGTTAAAGCTGTGTCCGCTTAAAGAGAGATGAAATGAAAAAGAGCTCTTGCTCTGGTAATTGTTCAGTGTGTAGGTGTGTGAGACGCTTACGTTTACACTTAATGTACAAGATTTTTCTTCGTTCTTTTTTCCAAGGTCAGTGTGCTGAATTGCTTTTTAATCTAAGGGAGGAGATGGACTGACTGAAGCAGCACTAAAGGGTCTTTTCTACAACTGCCTTCCTCGTCGTACCACAGAAATGCAACGTCCTTCTGACTCTCTGCATCGGCCAGTAGATTAGTTCTGCTTTCACATGAGTTGTGGTTGGAGGCTAGTCTTGTAAATTGGTGTCGATCTAGGCCCAGTTCCACTGCTGAAGCTTTGAGTACTTTGGATGCAGACTAAGCTTTATCGTTAGCAAGCAAATCATTTAGCATGCCCTGATTTCAGACAATAAACTGGTTTCGGATCAGCAGCCAAGCGAGGCTCATATAAAGACAGACAAAGCTGTGTGTGAGGCTCCTACTGTAGTGCTGTCTTTGTGTACATGTGGCTTTGGTTCTGGACTTTTAGAGGATTAGTGTGTAGGTAAAAGGTCTTTTGCATACTGGTCTAGAACCAGTTTTCCTAACATCTATAGTAATCATGAGCACTAGTACCTCACACGCATTCAACAGGTTTCAGATCTGCAGTTAAAGACCACAGAGGTGTTTGTGTGTATGTGCCTGTGTGTGGATTTTTTCAAGTCTTTACATGCTCGAAAAACTCCCTCCAACTGGAAATGTTTACTGAATTACATCATTCCTTTGAAAGCGTCTAAATGAATCTGTTAATTCCTGTCCTTCCTTGTCTTTTCTATCTATTCCTTTTTCCCCTCTCTCACACACATTCCCCCTCATTCTTTCTAATGTGCTATCCGATGTTCATGCTAAGGATGAATTTAATCTAGTGAAGCACACAATTTTTAGCAGCTGGAGAGCACTTGGAGATCAGATCCTGTTAGAGTGAGAGAGAGTGAATGAGCCTGAGAACAGGCGGTAGAGTGATATTGGCAGGGATTTGTGCCTTGGTATTTTAGTCTGAGAAGAAATCTGTGTTTTTAGGGATCTGGCCTCATCAAGTCTTTTTGAGTTTAATTGCTGGAAACGAACAGGATCAATTTGTCTGAAGCATTTTTTTTCTTATATGAACATCCTCCAAGTACTGTGAGTTTAGAGAGTACACCCAGTCATGATATGACTCAATCCAAAAACAACTGCATAGTAAGAGGCCAAATTTAATCACAAAATGTCCCCTGTAACAGAAAGGGTATTGCTGGCTCACACACAATCCAAAGTGAAACATAGTGAACGCATCTAAAATGCAGAGATTGTCTTGGACCCTACAGCAATGTGATGTTAATGCCTCTCATTTATTAGACTTTTAAAATGTCAAATAGTTTATTGGATTTTCTTGTTACGTTTACAGCATCACTCTGCACACCCCTCAATGCTTCAGCAATTCTGTTTTCAATACATTTTGAAGGAATATTGTGTCTCTTTATCTCTGTGATTTTTATGGACAGTAGCTCCTTTGACTGAGATAAATGAGCTGGTCTTTACCCAACCACCCTCAGTTAACTTCTGAATGTTATGACCTGAATGATTATAGGGTTGACTCATTATAAATTTAATTGAGAGGCAATAAATTGGTCAATTTAAAAGGTGTTTTTTGTTTTAGTAATAACTTGAATTATGTTGTAGTCATTTTCTGATATTAAATGTTTAGGTTTAAGTTTTAAATGAGCGGTTACTGTTCATAATATCAAAGACTGAGCAAGAAATAATAGGTTAACATGTCTTTGCGAATATTGCACTTGGGTAAAGAAAATTGTTCAGAATTTTCCTGTTAATAGACAATGGGTCTTATATTAGTGTGTGTCTTGTCCAGGTGTTTAGCACATACTCAAACGAGGACTATGACCGGCGCAATGACGAAGTGGACCCTGTTGCTGCATCTGCTGAGTATGAGCTGGAAAAGCGTGTGGAAAAAATGGATGTCTTTCCTGTGGAGATGGAGAAAGGTAGGTCTCTTCCATAACTTGTAAGATATGCTATGTGTGAGTTCTACAAACTTATATATGAGATAGAGCAGCACTTCGAATCTCTGGCTTTGGTTTTGGTCTCAATAAAACATCTGTGTAGGTAAAATGCCAGGACTGAGGTGGTCTTTTCTTTTTATTGTAGGTGACAATGGGTTGGGCATCAGTATAATAGGCATGGGAGTGGGGGCAGACCAGGGCCTGGAGAAACTCGGCATTTTTGTGAAGACCATCACTGAGGGGGGAGCAGCAGAGAGGGATAGCAGGTAAGGCAAGACATTCATTAAAATTTGTGCTGGGGATGGCGGTGGATTGGGGAGGGATCAGATGTAACATTTTATCTTTCAATCAATCAATTACGTCTCATTCAGAAATGTGCAGTTGGATTTATAAGCCCCAGAAATACAGTAGTAAAATAAATGACAGTTTTCAAAATCTCTTTTGCACTGTTCTGTACTGTAGAGAACAATGTGCTTGGTCTAGAACTGGACAGATTACTTGGCCTAGAAGTGATAACTACAAATTGTCTTGAAGTGACTGCATCACATGACATTTTCTATGATGTGTTAATGATTAATAATGCTGACATTTTTCTTTTGACAAGGATACAAGTGAATGACCAAATAGTAGAAGTAGATGGCACCAGTCTGGTGGGAGTGACCCAGCTCTTTGCTGCTACAGTGCTCAAGAACACAAAGGGAACTGTTCGGTGCGTTCTGATCACTTTTTCGCCTGCTACACTCTATTCATAGGCAAATCATGTGTGATACAGTCACCGTGCCTAGGAAACACACAGGTAGGTCTGTGATGCTTTTTAAAGCTGATTAGCTCAGGATTACAGTTTGCCTCAATGGAATCAGTGTGCTGTGCATCACATCCATAGTAGTCTGCTTGATATGTTAATGGTTGGCCACAGGCAAATGAATGAATTAAATGAAATGCACATACACACTCATTCAGAGAGAGTGTTATATTACTCCAAGGGTCACGTCACATATTTTAGGACTGAGTAGCGCGTACATATTCAAACTGATAAACGAAGGTCGACCACACCCACTCCCTTCTCACTAACTTATGTTGCTCTGGACAGCTTCCTGATAGGGCGGGAGAAGCCAGGGACGCAGAGTGAGGTGGCACGGCTGATCAGTGAGACTTTGGAGCAAGAGAGGCACCAGCAGCAACAGAGACTGGAGGATCCATATGAACAGTCCACAGAGGAGGTTAGTCAGCAGGGGACAGCTTTGTACAAACTTCCTTGGAGTATGTCTGACTTTTTCTGTACTGGAGCTCAGAGCAGGTCCATCATGCTGACTGGGTTGCAGTTCAGGACACTCACTTTAGTTTGTTACTGCTTTTGTGTGAAAAAGCAGCATGGGAGTGCCTTCTGTAATGTTCAGGATTGTGTTTTGCTTTATTGACAAAAGGTGATTTACTAGGTCGCAATTCTAAGGTCACATTGCTCACATTTTTACTTAGATTTTGATATTCAAAAGAACAGAGTATTTTTTGCATACCATGTGTTCGAAGGGGAAAGAGGGGTCCAGGTGAACAGAGCCTCTAATGTATCCATACTGACATATTTGTTCCTACTGCAGTCATGTGGATTATGCAAAGTGTCATGGCAGTTATACATGTCCTTTTTCCTTGAGCGCTGGTGATTATACTGTAGCACACAGTGCTCATCCATGAGCTACTTTTGCCCTTTGTTCCATGTTAGGCCTGTGAACATGTATTATGTCTTAGTTTAGAGAGAATTAAATTTTAATATATTTAATACTTACAGGCAGCATATATTGTGAATACGGCAAAACTATCTTGGCTTTTAACCATGAATTGTAAATAAATTGCTGATTTGATCTGTAGATCTTTAAGCTACTCAGTGTTTACAATTTGATGATTAAATGATTTCATGTCATGAATTTTCCTTGTCAAGTGTGTCTGAGGCAACACACCATGATTCAGTTAGTGATGTCATGCCTGTGTGCCTGTTTCAGGATGAGCACTACGAAGAAGAGGAGGGGGATGAAGAAGGGATTGTGAGCTCAAGTTTTGGTGGGAGGGTAAAAGAGTTGTATGATTTACCTGAGAGTGAGGGAATGTTCCTGCCTTCAAATATGGATGCCACTCACTTTAGCTTCAAATTTAATGAGGTATTACTCTACATTAGCCTTTATTATAATTTTACTCAATGCATATGAAAATACTCATTTGTTCAAATTAAATGTACAATATACTTTTTTTCAAGTAAAATTTCATCAAAAATTTCAACTTTTGTGCATTCACATGAAGTTCAATTGTGTTGATATATTGGTTTAGTCCTGATACATAGTTTCACTAAACTTTGTCTATCACTCAGCTCCAGCTTAAGCACAGCATGGCTGTAACTGAACTAGACCAGCTCAACGAGAAGGTACTCTATACTAATTTGTCTTCCACAGTCAGTTTACAAATGCTCGTACACACGTGTGTGTATATGAGGATGTTTGTTTGTGAATGTGTATGTAAGTGTGTGTGTGTGGGTTTGTGTTATTCAGGATTCTGGAACATGTCATATTAATGTGTTTTACATTTTATTTTTCTGCAAATATATCAACCTTTTTATTTATGTGCTTCATTGTTAGAAGAAAGAATTTGAGAAAGAGCGAGCAGCATGGGAGGCACGGGAGGTGCTGCTGGAGAAGAATATGGTAGAGAATTCTGAAAGAATAATATATATGGAGAAGAACTGGCTGGAAGCTCAGGCCCTCTGCAAAGCCATCAATGAACAACTGGCTGATACTCAGAACCAGTACGAGACACTGGATAAGAAATACAGCAAAGCCAAAAAACTTCTCAAAGACTATCAGCAGAAGTGAGTACAAGCTGTTATAATGCATATTCTTAATGACGCACCAAGAAAGTTTTACCAAAACTTCAACTTTGTATATTTGCTGTTTTGTTTATGCTTTTGAATGAACATCATATAGCTGAGAATGCTGCAGTAGATAGAACCCCCCTTACTGGGAAATTGAACTTTGAGAATATTTAAGAGAATAAAGTACATTTTAAACTACTTGCTCAGTAATATTAAATACTACACATCTTGCATTTAGGTTCTTAATGTGACCACCACAGAGGTTGAGGGCATGAATTTTTTTGTATGGTATAATTAGTTTTTTTTTTGTTTCGGTAAAAGTGTGTAAAGTAAGTGTTGATGTTTGTGATATTTTTTTGGCGTTTATAGTGAACATTTTGTAAATGTTAAGGAAGAAATTTTGTGTAAATGTTTTTTAATTTTGATTGTTTACATCACAACATATTGGCACAGGCATGTGCTGGGATATTGTAATGTCAATTCCAGTGCCTTCTATGAACATTTGTTTTTAATTTGGTAGTGATTCAGTCTGTCAGATATTGCATTGACATTACTCACTTGGTGGCACCACTCCACAAGTAAGTCATAATGAGCAAGGGTCATGTGCCTCCCCCGACTTGCTATACAAATTCCATATTATTTGGAGAAATGTTTGTCGAGCTGTTGCTCAAAAACTGTTTTGTGCCTACCTCACTTTAGAATGTCTTACCATAAAGAGACATGCTAGTGGGACATGCCCACTTAAGTATAAGACATCTGGGTCTACAGGATTATAGATTGTTTTTTCCCCCCTTCTGAGGTCCCGTTAAAACAATTGTGTGCTTATATGTATTAAATGGTCATAATACATTTTAGCATGATCATTTTTCAATTTGTAATTAAACAGGCATGTTCTAATTTGTCTTTTTGCATTATTCCATAAGTAGTTTGTCTGAAACATGTTTAAGGGCTAATAAATAAATAAATAATAAAAAAAAAACATGTTGGTTACTATGGTTACATATTACACAAAACTCTTATTGAAAAAGTGTAGGAAGGTTACTTATTTATTATATTGGCTCTTTATAGTGTGATTTCCATGAAAGATCGATCAAATCAGTTAACATTAAAGAATGTGCAGTAGCAGACTGTTTGTAAATCTTGTGCTGCTCAGATTTTTTTACCAGAAAAATATATTTAATTGCATTTTCCCAATCTATTTAGCATTAAAATTGTTTGTTTATTTTATTTTATCTTTTAAAATTTCTCAGTCTGAAAAAACTATTTTTCTATCCAAGATTTTGGTGCATCTGTGTATTATGCATACAGATGCATATTTTTTCGTCTTTGTAATCTTTTTAAATCACCAGAATTTAGAGTGTTTTCTGACATATACTTTGTTAATGCCACAGAGAGATGGACTTTGCGAAGAGGGAGGAAGACCTAAAGAAGACTCTGGAGGAAAGGGAGAACTGGTACAAAACTCAACTAGAGGATCTACAGCAGCGAGTAAGGACAGACACACACTGTTAAGTCCTTAGAAACATATCTCCTTTTCCACCCATTATTGTGTCAACCTGGATGCCACGTCTAAAGCAATGATATTCACCCATCAGCCATCACAGCTGTTTGGGAAACGTTGTGACCCAGTCATGTAGCCATCACAATTTGGCCAAAGTCAAAGTTGCTCAAATATTTTTGCTTGTCCATACTTCTTGTTTCCAGCTCTTGAACTTCAAGAACTGCCTGCTCATTTGCATAAGATATTGCACATATTTGATCAATGGAAAAAAAAATCCTATACATCAATGCAGACTGAAAACTAACAAAATAATAACAATAACTAACAAAAGGCTCAGATCACCACAATGCAATATGGATTGAACATTGTCATACTTTAAAATGGTCAGTTTCATTTCCTTTAACATGGTATTGGTCAGGCCTTACTCTCTTCTTATTTTTAGGTAGCAGTCTTGGAGTCACATACAAAGTCAGCAGAGAGCAGTGATGAAGGACCAGGAACTTCAGAAAATACATTTGCAGACTTTTCACCTGGTAAATTAGCCTCTGTGAATGTGGATCAGTTTCTCCAAAATCAGGAACTCCAAAAACCTTAAGCCATTCTGGGTTTAGATGTTTAATTTGGTTTTGTTTTTTTCCACTGTGTTTAGCTTAGTTCCTGGTTTTGAAATGCATAGGCCTGTTTAAAACACAGAAATGAAATGTAAATCCATTAACTATGCACTGATGTGTTTTTGAATGTAACTACAAACAATTGTTCTTTTTATGTGCTGGACCATTATATATGTGCACCGGTCTGGCCTAAATCAGATGTATAAGTACAATGAGTAATCTGTTGTCTCTCTGATGAGTCTTAATGGAACCCAGCAGCTACCGTCTGCAAACATACTTAAGCTAGGATCATGGAGACGACCGTGAAACTAATCCAAAGCCATGCATTGATCCTATCAGAATGAGCTCCTGATTTTTTATTGCACAAAATATGTTACAAGTGCCAGAGTTTAGTTGCTACATACTAGAATAAGTACCAAAAACACATTTCAGGCTACACTTACTAAGACTGCAAGCTGTATCACTGTAAACAGATCACAAAGATCCTATTGTAACTTGAGTACATTTTCCTATTCTACAAATAGAACATACAATATTTGAAGAGGGTTGTGTTTCAGAGTTCTATCTCATTCTCAGAACCCGACTGGAGTGTAGTTCCTGAGACTGAGCTTTTGGACACCAGTGCCCATCGGGCCAAAGGCCAGCTAGCCCAGAAGGCCAAAAGGCAGCCCCCGTCACGCAGCAAACTCAGAGAAACCAACAGCTCTCTACCATGTCCCTCTCAGGTCTGAAATACATACTCAGTTATGTGCTTAGTTATTTGAAAGGAAATTATGTTCCTTAGAATCTTCCTTCCTCTACTTCTGTAGGTAGAAAATGATGAGTCTCCAAGTCCTGAGATTGCTCCTCATCATCGAAGATCAATTCAGGAGTGTTTGTCCCTGCCAGTATCGGGATCTCACCCAGCGAATGGGCAGAGGGAGGAGTCTTGTATTGTCCGGCCTGTGGGCAGCCCCAAAAATGTCCTAGAACTCCCTGTCGTATCCTCCTCCCATAGAGCTAGTGCAGATAGTACAGAAAGCCCTATCCTTTCCCCACCCAAAGAATCCTCCCCATCTGGTTTTCTCAGAAACGTCAAGAAAAGAGAGTCCAAAGGAAAAAGCAAGGAGATAAAAGGTAGTATGTTTTATGTAGCAGGTATGATTTAAAATAAAATTATTCTTAAGGCAGTTGTGTTTGATCTAATGTGGTTGCATCATTTGTGGGAATAAACTCAGCTGATAGAGTGCTAAGGCATGCCATCTGAATGTTTGTAAAATTGATATTAAACACCAGAGCTTGTCTTGTAAACAAATGCATTTCTCTTTAGTAGATCTTTACTATATTTCTCTATTATAGATGAGACCAGCGATGCAGCAGGAAAATCTAAGAGACGATTTCCAGATTTTGGGTAGGTGGGAAAAAAAATCTTATTAACGGTGCAATAAATCCTGCATTATATTTTAGTTTTTATATAGAAAGACTGCTTACATTTGTGTGAATTAATCTCATCCAGTGGCCTTCGGAAGTCTGGAGGAAAAGGGAAGAAACATGACAAAGAGGCCTTGAGAGCATCACTCGACAGCAGGTATACAGCGCCTCACTTCAGGCTGCTTGTAATTGCTTGATTTGAAATTTCCTTTCCAAATATTATTCTGAAATTTTGTTAAATGATTTTTAATCCAAAGTTCAGCTCTTGCTCATAAATCGACTACTGCATGTTCTTCATTATTTAGACTGCATTTCTTTCATGCCGTGTGTAATCATGTTATACCCTTCTTCTTGTGTTCAGAGGATCAGCAGAGTTACTTGAAGAGTCAGGAGTAAATATTTCGCCCTCAGAATCCATGGCTTCCATCCCCACATGCATGCCTTTCTCTTGGTTTGGGGACAAAGAAAAAGAGAAGGAGCGAGATCCCTCCTGTTCCTCCAGCAGTCTGCCTTACACTGCAGCAGAGCCCAGTGAACAGCAGGACCGTAAGAACAAGGTGCTTCTGTTGTCTTCCCTTTCCATTAGAACCTGTTTGTCTGTGACAAGACAGTGTTTTTCTCAAGTCTAGCGCCCCCTCCTGTAGCAACTGATTAGGTGCAGAGAAGCCAAAATTTCTGCCTCTTGAAAGGAGAGGGGGAAAATACCCAAATCCAGTACCCTTTTCTTAGTACTCTCAACCGCATTCTACATTCCCTATAGGAGTCAATACTACTAAAATTGGACTGGAGTTGCTATTTTAGTATATTTGAAGCTTTAGATAGTAATTCCTGCAAATTGAATTTATTATTGACCGAGACATAATTATAACGAGCCCACAACTTGGTCTCAGACACCATGATATAGCTCCCATTCCAATTTCTATGTTAATTTATGATATACTTATCAAATCCTCCTTATTGTTGTTTAGGTGTCACCTTTAGTGCCCTTTAAAAAGGAATGTGAGTCTAATCTCCCCATCCCTTTGCATCAGTGGAGAGCAAAATTTCCAGGAAAAAATAAACATTGCTTATTCACTTTTAGCTAGTGTGAACAGGTGTAGCTGCATAAATGCATGACTGAGAGCATGAGAGGCAGATGTTGAAACTGAAGAAGTACTGTGAGCTCAGATGTGCTGCATTCTTGCCTCACTAACCATATGGTACTCATCATTAATTGGAGAGACACGTGAGGAGGAAACAGGAACGAGGAGGAGTTTAGGAGGTTGGAGAAAGTGCAGTTGAAAGGAGAATAGATACATGAGAGAGGGAGGGATGGAGGGAGAGCCAGGTGAAGATTTTCAGGCTTAGGTCATAGAGAATCATTAACATTTTTTTAAGTACGGACGTCTGGTGGGACTAAAACTTTTAAAGGTGCGAGGCTTGAGCTAAAGCCAGTTAAACTAGATCTACAATCCAGACTTCAGAGCTGACTTTATTTTACCCTGTTTCCTGGTCATCAGAAATGAAGAGATAATTATAATCCTACTGATGCCTTCACTGACTAACATCCCTTTTTCCAAACAGACAAACCTCTCCTGGTCCTCTCTGTTCAGTCGATCCTTAGATTTGGTACAGTATATTTCCCCCTGACTCATAGACGAGATAGTTTACCTTTAGATCCAAGCTAACAAAATAGTCACTGGTAGAGGCATTTGACATACTAATACAAGTTGAATCCTTATTTCTGTTAGATGTAATTAGTGCATGCTGCTAGTGGCACCCTTGTGTAGGAATAGAGTCTTGTCCATGTCTAGACTTGTTTTTACATAACCAGTGAAATCTGGTAATATGCATGTTAACTTTACTACACAAGTGTACTATTTACATTGCTATAGTGACTATGGGTAAGTTTAGACCCTTATTGTGGCTTTTTGTGGTGTGTTGTGAAATGTGTTTGCCATATTGGTGTAGTTTTTTGTGCTGTTGTAGTTGTAGAATTTGTCGATGTGTATTCGAGACCCCTGCTAGTTACGCATGCTGATTCATCTTAATGACTGTCACCCTCTGTGGACAGTGCTGGCCCTGTTGCATGTTTTACTGACTTGTTGTCTCAGAATCTTGAACCCTATCTTCACTGAAGGTAGGTGTAAATGATTATTTATTTTAGGTAATCACAAACTTGCTCTTTCTTCTTGAGATAAATTTAGATTTTTCTGTGAATTTCAGGCTGAAAAGGTTTCACTTAACCGCTAAAACAAGTTTTAGAAAACATACTTGTATAGAGGACCCTCTCTAACAATGCCTAATTGTTTGGTTACAGTGAATAAGTGTGGGGGGTTTTTTTTGTTTGTTTGTTTGTTTGTTTGTTTTTGTTTTGTTTTATACATCAGCAGGGCCAGCATGCTTTGACAGTCTGGGTGTTTTCACCTTTGTATGACTTGGAGTCACTTGCATTTAAAACAGTTGGCCTAGTTGTTACAGATGTATGTGTGTTGTGTGTTCTCCACTTGTTCCAGAGTTGGTCAGTGCTAGATGATTCAAATCCAGGCAGTCCCAGTTCAGAGTTAGCAGGGCTAGTAACAGAGCCCAACCTGTCTGGCCGTGCGCACACTTTAACCTTCTCTTCTAATGAGGTGAGTGGCGCACAGCAACCCCACATTGACGTACTTGTGCTTGTATTGATTGAGCTTGCTGGTAAAAGTTAAGGCCAAGGTCAAGTATTGTCAGAAGAGGGTAAATCTCCCCTCACAATGAACTCTGACGTAGTTCCTGCTCCACTTTTTTTTGTTTGACTTGTGAGTGAAGTGTAAGGTTGCATGCGCCGTCAGTAGTTCCCTTTTTGAGGCCAGAGTGGCGGCTGTTGTGGACTTGAAAGTTTCTGAACCCTTTAGAATCTGTATTCCTGCATGACCTAAACATGATTAGGTCATAAGAGCAAAAATATCAAGAGAAAACTAATAATTGACACAATTGTTACATGATCTCATATTATATATCAGTGGTAACAAAGGTGTGTAAATCTCTAGAATTAGCAGTTATTGGGAAGTCTGTTTCAAGTCAGTGGGATGACAATCAGGTATGTGTTGGGGTTACGTTTTACTTGAAGATCGATCAAAGTCTGATATAACACATTTGTGGAAACATATCATGGCATAAACTATGTAGATTTCTGAAGACCTCAGAAAAGACTGGATGCTCATTTTAAAAGTTTCCAGTCATGGAGACTGTGTACAAATGTAGGAATTTCAAGACCATTATTACCCTCCTCAGGAGTGGTCAACAAACAAAAATAACAGCAAAGCTTATAATAGTCCACCACATTGAAAATGTTTGTGTTCGCTTTCAGGAGAACACAAAGCAACAGTGCTTTCTTTAAAAAATAAAAATAAAAAAAGAACATTGCTGCCTATCTATAATTTGCTAACATCACATGGACTATACAGAAGACCACTGGAAAATGTTTTGCGGAAATGTTCTTGGTTTAAATTAGAAAAGTGTAGAGAAAGGAAAACAGATTAATAGCCTTTATCCTAGCTGTAAAACATGACAGTGTCAGGATCATTGTTTGGGCATGTGGGTGTAGACAAGGGTCTCTCAAACATATAGGTCCTAGGGACCAGTCATGTCAGGCTTTGAGGCTTCAGGACCCTGCACAACCCCCATGCGCGTATCCACATAGATATAGATTTTATTACTTTAGACAGATAGTATTACTATTATTATTGTTATTATTGCTATTGTATTATTATTATAACTACAACTAATATTATTTTACTATGAGTATTGGTTTTATTATGCATATTAAGAACAATATTAAATATGACCCAACAGGAGTGATTTGGCTAAATTTGAGATTATTTCCAAGCAAACATATTATTGCCTAGTAAATATACAGATATGTATTAATTTGGCTGGAGTTGTTATTATTATTATTATGCTTATTTTTTCTATTTATTACATATGCCTATATATTTTTTGGTTTATTTTTTCTTTTTAACACGTCCAGTTGAACGTCCAGATTGGATTTTAACCTAAATTGCATTACAAGTCTAGTCACCCTCAGGGATTATTTGGCAACCAAAAATTTTAAATCAACATTTTAATATGATGGGTGTGCCTGCTTTTTCACCACTAACTGGTTGAAACAAGGAAGACATGCTGACAGAGCTGCTCGGAGAGAGTGTTTGGAGTTTTTCTGTTTTTGTCCCTTGTTTTCATAGCTGCCATTTAGAGCTTAGATCGAGCCCAAAATATGAACCTGAACCCGTGCACCTTGTGTTCGAGATCAGCCCGGCCGGACACATTAACTGTAATTATCGTCCCAATTCCGATTTAAGCCCAACAATTTTTTAATACGTGGGTGATTTCATGCTTGCTCACAGCCCGGCCTAGCTTGGGCTGGGTTTGGGTAGAGAATCTAAGCTCTACAGCCAGTTCAGAAAAGGTGGTCTCGCACAGATAAGTGGAGAGGAAGGGTACTATTTGAGGGATGCCTTCGAAAGAATGCTGATAAAACAAGGGGCGAGCCGTGGAGTAGAGGGCGCGGAGCGGGGTGCGCATTGACTGCAGCGCTGAGATCAGGACTGGTTCTGACTTCATTTTTATTGGTGCAGAACCGAGGCTCCGTGGACCGGGAGCAACGCTCTCATGGACTGGCGCCGGTCCGCGGCCCATTGTTTGAGAAACGCTGGTCTAGACAGCTTATATTTTTAATTATACCTGCAAGTTCTAAACCACAAAGATATATTTGTGAATGAAATCAAAAGTGAAATTGGATAATGCAACAAAACAACAACCCTAAGCTCACATGTCATTCCACCAAGTTAGAAAAGGGAAAAATTCACTAATTAGGAATGCCCAAGTCAAAGTCCTGATCTTAATCCAATATAAATATCATGGATGGATCTGAAGCAAGCAGTTCATGTGAGGAAAACCAGCAACGTCCAAGAGCTGAGGCTGTTTTGTACTGAGGCATAGGTTTAAATTCCTCCAAACCAATGCACACGACTGATCAACAGGTACTGCAAACGTAATGAATTGGGCTCTCCTCATGTATATTTAAAGAACTAGAAGTAAGAGAACCTAATGGTGGTATAGGTCATATTTATACAGAACTATATATGTAAAAATAAAGAGTTCGCAAATTTCAAGCACCACTATATAAAGTGCATTAGTTAGCAGTGGTTGTTGCACTTTATCATTATTACGGTTCAAGAAGGTATTTCCTTGTACATTTTGTTTTCTTAAGGATTCTTTGAGAACTATATTTTTTCATCTATTTTTTTTTTGGTCTTCTATTTCCATATTGATAAACACTGCATGCAATGAAGCAAGTGCATGAGTACCTTAAATGAGGTCTGCTATTTGCACAAAGGAAACAAAGATAACATCTATTAACACTGCATCTGCCGTGCATGATACAGGCTTGTACCATCGGTCATCTAATATTGGAACATTATTTGGAATTTGGTTAAACATCCATGTTAAAGGTAATTCCACATTTGAATGTAGTTCAATTGTTAAGATGCAAACAATTTCCAGCAGGGTGATTTGATGTGAAAGGGTGACTTCCAGAATGTTTTACAGCTCTGATAGATTATAGTGGTGGTGGTGGACACTAGGATTTATTACTTTACATTGAAAATATATTTTATTAATCACATAGCCTTCGTACACCCATAGTGATTGTGTTTTAAAAATGAAACAGACCTTTTAGAAAATATTTGTATAAAAATATTTTATGGAATACCCTTTTTAAAAATAAAATTGCAACAATGAAGGGTATTTGGAATAACCTTCAGTCTGGTAGCTTTGAAAGGCTTTAAATACATCACATGTCTGGTTCCTATCACAACCATCAACAAGTATGATCACTGTAATGGACACCTGAATGCTTTAATTGCAAAATATTGTGGAGCTTCCTCTTAAATGTTGTTGATTATATAGACTACTGTTTATCTGCATCATCAATGGGGTGCGTGTGTGATTTTATTTTTATAATGTTTTCATTGTTATTTTATTATGATAATTTTTAATGAATGAATCTTTTGGGATGTTTTTGCTTTATCCTCCAGACACTGGATGAGGAGCCCTGCTCAGGGGGGAAAGACTACCATTGGCAGAACCGCCCAGTCTCTGAGTGGACAACTCAGCAGGTTTGTCACTGGCTAATGGGCATGAACATGGACCAATACACTCCCGAGTTTACTACAAAGGGCATTGATGGACAGCAGCTATTGAACCTGGACAGTGACAGACTCAAAGTGAGTGAATTATTATTTTTTTTATCTATTGAATAGACATAGATTTCGTAGATTGTACAGTCAGGGGCTAGTTAGGAATTTTGGGCTTCCACTTAAACTGTGTATTATAGGATTATATACATTGTAAACTATAAATGTTGAGTTCACTTTAAAATGGAAAAACTGCAACAGATTTCAGTTATTTAAGCAAATGAATCTTACAATGCTAAAGTAAAGTAGAACATAATTTCTTTGGTTTGGAAGCAAAGGTTTATATTTGAGTTGCTTAATTGAAATGTAGTTTCTTTCCTGGAATCACTTTTGTAAAAATATTTTGTTTGGAAACATCAACCTACTCAACTTCATTATAATACTGTGACTATACTTTTATCCCTCTGCCTTTAGTACCCATTTTGTATGCATTCTTCACAAATGTTGACACATTGTTACAGTGGTTATCAAATTATTAGACCATCTGTTTAGATCTAGCCGAAGAAACAGATGTCTTATAACACAAATGGCTGTTCTAGGTTCTTGGGGTCTCTAGCCAAAGTGATCGTGCTTTAATTAAGAAGAAGCTGAAGGACCTGAAAAAAACACAAGAGAAACTGGAGAAACAGCGGGAGAAACGTGAGAAAGAAGCGAGACGAAGCGGGAGACTGCACGGCAACACCGACTCTGTCTGCTGAGGCCATTGTGTTCTTTCTCTAAGTCCCTTACTCTCTTTGCCAACCCCCTCTCCCTCCGTGATATCAACTAGTTCATGTCATGCAGGCAGCTGACAGCCGTTTGCTGTTTTATTCCACATGTGTGTGCAGCACACACTTATATGAGCACAGTTAGTAAGGCAGAATTAGTCTATCAGTGTAAATAATGCGCAAGACCTCAGACAGAGCTCTATGAATTTTTAGCTCTTCCTGAAGCACATTTAAGAATCAAGTGCTATATCTGCCAAGTCCTTGTAAATCTCTTGTCTGTGGCCTTAACACTAAAATGGATTAGGTAATGTGTGCCATGTTTCTTCATTCTGTGTTATGTATACCTCTCACAAAATGGCCACTCCTTTGCTCAAGAACAAATACTAGAAAAATACTTCCTGATTCCTGTATGCTTTTATAAGTGTACTATTGTTTTATGTTGACAAGACTGAAACCCTTTTGGGCCAGATGCATCGGTTAGAAAAAACGTAATAAAACCAGTAGTTCTCACACTGGTCCTTAGAAACACACGACCATGTCATGTATTGTGTTGGGGCAGCTTGTGGCCTAGCGATTAAGGCATTCGTCCTGAGATCAGAAAGTTGTGGGTTTGATTCCCAACACTGCTAGTGGCACCACTGAGGCACCCTTGAGGAAGATACTGTCCCCTCAAACTGCTCCCCAAGCCCTGTGTTCCTGGCTGCCCATTGATTTATTTGGTGAATGGGTTAAACACAGAGGAAGAATTTCATGCTGTTCACACTGTGTGCTGTGGTGTATTCCTATATCACAGAACAGTCACTTCCTATATCGCTAGTTGTTGCAAATGGGGTTAAAGCAAAAATATGGACTGTCTGGGGATCCCTGAGAACTGGGTTGAGACCCTCGGTGTCAGACGAGAAGTTTTGAAACATCAAGAAGAATGTGATTGTATTGAGCTAGCTTGAACTGGTCAAATGTTGTATTTTGTTGTATTTGATGAGCACAAAATGCAGTTCCTGGCTGTTTTAAGGGAATATGATTGGACAGTTGGCTGTGTAATTTTTACCCACAAATACCACTAATTCTGTGGAATGTGTAATGCTTTAAAACATTTAATATCTATTTTATCAAAGGACAAGTGTTTCCTTTGACCCTGTATAGACCTATTTTGCTTTTGTACAGTCAGAGTGAGAACGTTATATTGTCTTTTTAAGGATGATCTGGTTTTTAAATGTACAAATGTTTTATACATGTCTATTAACTGCATAGCTTTTAAGAAAGGGGGAAAAGAACATTTATTGATTTTAACTTTTGTACAATTTTCTACTGAGTAGAATAGCTCACCTTTGTCATTTTGCTAATTACATAAACAAAAAAGTGAATGTTTAATATGCTGCAGCTTCTTTTTGACTTCATTGGTTATGGTGATTTCTTTCTTGCCACTTTGACAATATACTGCAAATATTATACTGCATATCAGTGATGTATTACCAGATTGGGGTACAAGTTAAGGACGCAAGGTTCAGTAGCTTTTGTTTTTGGGAAGGGAGAGTGCAATCAGTTTGAATGTAGAGCAGACCTACATATGTTCTGATTCATTTGTATTGTCTTTTTTTTCTTCCTGCTCTGATTCATTCTGATAATTAGCTAAACTATTGGCTCAGCCCTAGTAGATTCCTGTTTGTAAAGGGATAATTTTGTTTATTCAGCTACAGGGCCAATTCACCCATCATGTGAGGTCATGATATTCATTCATTTTTCTGGTACAAGTGTGTAAGCTGCACTAATAAATTCATTTTCACATGATTATGGGGGTGTGACGACATGTTTTTGGGTTTTATTTTTCTGATGTGCCTTACTGATGATGCAAATAATGTTCTGCCAGTAAAGTTTCTATAGAAAATTAACTGATGCTTAGTTACATGGTTAACATTAACAGTTGGCAATTACTACATTAGAGAACCTAACTGTACGCAAAAATCTCCACATTAACATGGAAAATATCGTCTGCTTTCCTTTTTTTGTGGCTTTTTTTTTTAAAGAATTTTAGTTTTAAATTATTTGATGTTTGCAGATGACATTGTGATCTGCAGTGAGAGCAGGGTGCAGGTAGAGGAAAAGCTGGAGAGGTGGAGATATGCACTGGAGAAAAGAGGAATGAAGATTAGTCGCATGTGTGTGAATGAGAGCGACACAAGTGGAACACTGAAGTTACAGGGAGTAGAGGTAAAGAAGGTAGAGGATTTCAAGTACTTAGGGTCTACAGTATAAAGCAATGGAGAAACTGGAAAAGAGGTGAAGAAGCGTGTGCAGGCAGGTTGGAATGGGTGGAGAAAAGTGTCAGG
>JBBKCR010000002.1:12660945-12676303 GCA_037577295.1 Ladigesia roloffi | reverse complement strand
ACATGAAGTTAGTTGGTGTAAGGGTAGAGGATGCAGAAGATAGGACTAGGTGGAGACAGATGATTCGCTGTGGCGACTCCTTAAGGGTAAAGCCGAAAGAGGATGTTTTAAATAATTTGGAAAGATATAATTTACTAATTTGGTCACATAAATGGTAATCTGTGAATAAAGAACAACAGCAATTTCTTATCATGATGTCAGAATTCCTGTGGTGTTCTAAGTATTTAGTTTTTTTTTTCCTTTTCATAAAAGTTATATTTTGTATAATAGAGTCCAGAGTGAACTAAATTTATATTACATTTTAAAATATATAAAATTATATTTTATTGCACTTGTATTATCAGGGTTGATGGGGTAGGGGTGGTTGAGAGGAGCATGTGTAGGAGCACGCCCGATGCTGATGAGCAAGTGAGAGGTGAGCTGGTTCAAAGTTTAGGTTTAGGTTTTAACTGTTACAGAAAAAAACGTTTGAAAACGTTTGAGGCTGTAGAGCTCAGTCTATGTCCAGTGTCGGCATTAACCGGTGGGTTACTACAATGCAATTCCTCCTGAACAGCCTGATGAAGACACGCCGGACAGTAAATTATTGATCTGTACATTTTACTGTAAATTTATTACAAAAAAATTACATAGAATTACTGTATTTATTCTGCTTATACCAAAGAAAATGCCCCTGCATGAAGTTAAGTCTGAACAGGGGTAACATTGGTATTTACATTCTAGCATAGCAGGAGGTTAGTTTAAACTGTACAGGAGAAATATGAGTTTACCTTTATGTTTTCATTAAAGGTAATGTATTAAACTGAGTTTAAAAGAAAGCGTTTCAGGAGCATTTTTGGCAGCATATTTAGTGTGTACACCAGAACACAACTCGTTTTTCACTATACACTCTTGGAACGTGAGAAGCATGGGATTAGTGTACTTGGATTTACTCTCCGACATGGCAATGCTGAAAACCTTTATTTTGGGACAGCAGAATGGGTATCAAACAACAAATACAGCTCTTCTGTCCTATAATTTAACCACAGTTTTACATTTAATATAAATAATTATGGTGAATTAAAGCACAGATCCCACTTTCATGCATGTTGTGCTGTTCAGACACAAGCAGCAGGGCAAAAATCTCCTTCACTATAAAAGGAGCAAGGAATAAACAACATTCCTTGCACAATTCTACATATTGCTATTTGCGATGCACACTCAACTCTCAAAGCTAATACAGGAAAAGTACACTCCAAATGTAAACTTAGCTTAAAATGGAACATAATCCTTTAAATTTCTTATTCAGAATATTTCATGGTATATTGTAATGCCCAACTATACACTTTTGAAATACTCAAACCTAGAGTGCAGTAATGTCCAATGTGTGGTCAGAAACCACATAATCAGTTGAACAATGACAAGACACCACAGTCCACTATGTCAATAAAGACACAGCTCACACTGTACAATTTTACTTATATTTCTTTTTTTTCCTCCTGAGGTCCATGTGTGGTTATAGCTAGATTTATATAGTATTTCATATATACAGTAACATTTTATTTCCACATGTCCCAAATTTAAACAGGCTGTTTGTTTCTATGACTGACATGTCGATGTTCTAACTGGTTATACTGTATTGTGCCTCATTCAGAAAACAGTTCAGTCTATTCCACTTGCTAAAATGTCCTTGCGAATGGGCATGACTATACTGTCACTGGCCAGATGAATTTGTAAATACATTGGTGTTTATGACATCACAAAACATGAGTTCTACACAGGCTGTTTTTCTACTTTGGTTTACATTAGACTGAGCAGTATGTTTTAAAGCTTTACAATATTCACAACAGCAAACTCAACTGAAAAGGAAGAAAAAATGTTTTCCAAGTTACAAGAACTTAAGCTGATTCATTTGATCCCTTCTATGTAGCCTGGTTGCCTACAAGTGTTTGGTTTCCATGGTAACACCGTAGAGAATTAAGTGTAGGTACTCCAAAGAGCTTACCGCCCCCCTACTTGTAACACAAATACATTTTAATACAAGTATTGTTATTAAGATTCCTAAATTATTCTCATCAAAATTAGTTTGTACTACTACAAAAAAAACCTTAATAGCAGTATTTCTTACACTGCTCAATCCGAAGTTCCAAAATAAATCTGCAAGGTATCAAAACTGGACATATATCTCTATTGAAGAATATTATAATGTAAGTACAAGTCCAAACCAAGAAATCCTTTATCTCGCAGTAGTGCAATGACATTTTGAAAGCAAAAATGTTCATTTTCAATAAAGCCAAAGCTCCTGTTCTGCCTTGATTGTGAGACACAGAGTGCCTAATCTCGGACTAAGTAATTGTAGTCATTGCTTCTTCTGAATCGAGAGCCTGGCTGAGTGTACCGTGCTCTAAATGCTGCGGAAGGTGGTCATGTCCTTCGGCTCTTTGCTCGGCACACACCAGTCATCTGCCTCGTGGATGGTTTTATAATGTTTCCATGCTGACTTGTTATAAACTGGGAGCCTTTCTATGGATTCTGTAGAAAGGGCCTAAAAAACAAAAAGCAATATGTATCCCCAGTTCTTAAAACAGCCAAAAGATGAAATGCCAAAAATGGTTAATTATGATCATCACTTCAGACGTGTGTTCTGTATTGCTCTAATTCTCTGAATAAGAATTTCAGCACACTTGCAACCACAAAAACGAATATGAAATACTCTTACATCCACATTAAATTACTTACTCTGATGTAAATGACTGCATCTGTGCCATAACCCTCAAGAGAGTACAGCATCAAATCCCCTTGAAAGTACCTTGCATAGAGTCTGGAGATGGGTAAACCATAGCCATAACCAGCCTGAAGAAAAAATTTATTTAATAAGATTAATGTAATGTTTAATCACACACAAAGACCAAACAATATTCAATTGTCTCTGAACAATTTCAGCACAGCGATCATTTATGAAGGGTTGGTGTTATCTAATTCAAAAGTGTGCATGTGCTTTTCTGGATCTATAAGATTTAGATTTCTTGCGGTCATTGCTAAACAGTGCGGCTGCAGGTTAAACTTACCAGAGGTGCAGCACGAGCTGCGTCCATCTGAGGCCGAGGGGCAGTGGAGTAAGTGTATGTGAACAATCTGTCAATCTTTCTCAGTGGGACTCCACCTCCACGATCACTGACCTGTGAAAGATAAGGATTGATATGGAAATGAAGTATGTATAGTCATGATTTGTTGATCTATCCAAGTGAAAAGTCTAAATTTAGTCACATTTCTACAAATATTATTCTCTGAATACTATTATTTGAAGACTAATTTTGAAGTTAATTTTACTATTATTTGAAGACTAATTTGAAGTTCATTTTATTTACTCAACTGAAATAAAATGTGTAAAACAATTTTGTCCTTCTGAATTGATACTGATTAATTTCATGATATAAAAAAATAAAAGCTGAAAATGGCTACCTATAATGATACTAATTCTATTGAACCTAACTACTTGTTAGGCACCTTTATTAGTTAAAACAGTTTTCTGCATCATATACTACAAAGAAAAGCAAGCTTTAAGTAATCTCTGGACCTTCATTGTGTTTTTCCATGGTGAGAGGTTATAAGCATAAAAGCCGAATCACTTTACACTGTACATTTCCATGTATGGAAAAATAAGAAAAAAAAAAACACTATGTACCCAAAGAGGTAGAGTGTTAGAGATCCTGTACCTTAACAGTCAGATCTTCGCTGCCCAGGGCGATACGAACATGAACTGGTGGATATTCCATCGCATCTCCATAAAGCTCCATGGTGGCTCGCATTGCATTCTGGATTAATCACAAGTCACAACCTTTCAAACAGGACTGACTGAGGAATCTGAATCGATGTATGTTGGGTTTTCTTCACAATTGGCATTGTAAAAGAACAGAATCTGAACACATTACCTTGAATAATTCAAATACCATATGATACAAATGGGATGGCACATAAACCACTGTAATGGGCTTATCAGGTTCTTTAACTGCAAAGAGAATTTCAAACAAAAAATAATCAATTTTGTTGTTGTCAGATTCATCACCTAATCATGAATGTAATTACCAGTAAGTTTCATTACCATTAAATTCTTCCAGTATTAATTCTGGCGAATTCATATAGTATCTGTCACATAATGTTCTAGCGTTTTCATATGCATCTGCAAAAAATAAATTTTAATTAATAGAACAGCCAATCAAACCATGGATACAAACATTAGTTTGACATTTAGTTCACTCTGAAGTCCATTATACTTTCGATCACTTACCTTTAACCACATCCATCACACGACAGTGAGGATCGATACCACCTATCTGTTTTGGATGAGCTGGGTTTACCCGCACTCGTCCTCCAAAGAGTAGAGCTGCAATAGGCATAAAGAAGATCTACAAATTATGCAAGATTATCTATGACACACACAATTACTACTTCTAATAAAAAGAATCAACAACAACAATAATAATGAGGATCTCACTATGCTGGTTAAGGAGCATTCTGATGGAGATTCTGCTCATGTAGAAGCGATCCAGAAAATACTGCATATTCTGGCTGGTTATAGGGTCAGTGCCATAGGTCTCCTTATACTCAACCACTCCTTGAGCCATGGTGGGCACCACATCATTATGTCTGTTGCGGATCTTTATTACTGCATCTGTGAAACTAGTAGCATCAGAAACACATTGAGAGAGTGGACAAGATTGAAGGCGATATGCGGAAAAATACAAACATACGGTTACATTTCTGGTGTTATACACCTACTCAAAAGTCACTTTTTCATCATTGGCATCTTTGGCCTTGAACTCAAGAATATCCTGAAGACTTTGCATGTACCTGAGAGGAATAGCAACAGGAAATTAGCACATTCTGTAATAAAATATAATTCCAAGATGGGGTCCATGTCAATAGAGTCACACCTACCAGCTTTGGACTAAACGCACTGAAGGTGTCTTCAATAAGTTATCAGGTAGCAGGTTAATCTCCTTCATAATGTTTGCCAACCTCACTGGCAGTTCTTGTCTCAGGAACATAAACGATGTTTTCTCACATGCATTTTCTGACCCTGGTCAAAGAAGACACAAAATTCAATTTTATTTGTGTCTGGACTATATACACTATATGGACAAAAGTGTTATGAAACCTGACCATTACACCAATAGGGACTTAAATGACATTGCATCAGACACTGATGTTGGAGGAGAAGGCCTGGCTCACAATCTCTGTTCCAGTTCATCCAAAGGTGCTGAATGAGGTTAAGGACTCTGTGTGCACCAGTCAAGTTCTCCCACACAGAACCCATAACACCATATTGATAGACCTTGGTTTGTGCACTGAGGTGCATTCATGCACACTTATACATACATACATAAATGTTGACTTCTTATTCTATTCTGATTATGTGGTCTCAATACATTTGTCTATAAACATTATTTATTAAAAGTATCCTTTTTATAGAATATATAAACTCACCAAAATCCAAGAACTGCTTCATTGAGAGAGGGGACGGGGAGAACCTCGAGTACTGGTCAACCAGTTTCCCGATGGAAACATTGCTCATTAAAGTCCTTAAAATCCTCATAATGGCGGTTTGTTTCTGCTATAATGTTGAGAAAATGTTTTTGAAACTATTAACATCTATGTCAACGTGTACATTGAGGAAAAAAATAATGTTTCTTGATGATTCCGTAGGGGTAAACCACTCTTCAGAGAAAGGCTAACGTTAGACAACAGATTAGCAAGAGCCACGCAACCACTGTGGGAATGGGCTCTCGGAGATAAGCTTAGACTACAACTAGCTTAATGTTTAATTCATTACCTCATGTAAGTCGTCTGAAAGTCTATAAACCGGAATTTTCACCCCTCAGCCTGTAAACCGGGCCCTTTTTTGGAGAGGTGGTCGAGTCTGTCGGGAGACATGGCTGAAAACTGTCCCTCTCGAGGAACGGCTCGATAAAGTGTCTGAAAACAAACAAATCTAAACTCGGTTGAACTTCATACAACACACGGGGAAACCTCTCGTCAGCTGCCACACATTAAGTTGCAGCAGTGAGGGTTAATAAACGCACATTCTCAGGATATTGTCAGACGTCCAGGTCAGTTTCAAGTTGAACACCGCCTGACAGTTCTCTCTCATTGGCCCCTGAAACACTCAGCGCTCTAGCTGCGTCATCCTACTGGAGGGCTCGGTCCCAAACCGCCCACTAAGGACACTACATAGTGTGTAAAGAGATAGTACAAAAGCGCTATAAATAAAGTCGGTGTAAGAATACGTCAATTTCTCACGCTGGAAATATATTTTTTCTATTTTTCCTATTTGTGCCAATCCTCAACGGTAGCTGGGCCAAGTAATGTCGCAGCAGTCCTTGGTAAAAGCAGAAAGTGCAACAAAATGATCGCAAAAACATTCGTGCAAAAAAGTCACAGTGACAGGAACATTAGAGTAACAAAAATATGTAGATAATAAACAACAGTGCAACACAATGCTAAGTAACAAATAACAGCACAACAATGTAACGTTACTGTGTGTAAAAACAAGAAAGAATACAAATAAGACAGATA
Organism: Ladigesia roloffi; assembly: GCA_037577295.1. Classification (NCBI taxonomy): domain Eukaryota; kingdom Metazoa; phylum Chordata; class Actinopteri; order Characiformes; family Alestidae; genus Ladigesia; species Ladigesia roloffi. The sequence continues at coordinate 12,669,748 of JBBKCR010000002.1, read as the reverse complement.
TAGAGATTAATCAATAGTGCAACACAGTGACAATAAGTTAAACATCTGGGTAACAAGTAATATTTAATATTGGGGAAACTGGTGGGTAGTAGCCTCTGCCATCGGAAGCCCGTGGTTTCGAATCCCAGGACTTCCAGTGGCACCACTGAAGTGCCCATGAGTTAGATAAGGTCCCCACACACTGCTCCCTGAGCGCTGTGCTTTGGTGTGTTCATATATAACAAAAGGACACTTTATTTAACATTGCTGTGTAAAGATTAAGAGTACTTTAAACGAAGGTCCGTGGTGCGGAATTACTTATAAAAGTGGCTTAGTGTTTATTCAATCAAAAAAAAAATACAATAAAACAATAGAAGATGATGTGGTAGTGAGATACACACTAAAATGCTCTAACCTCTGTCTGTCTCGCGGTTTGAACCTCTCCAGGATCCGTTAGTCGTCACAGCTCGTCGTGGACCAGGAAACGGTTCCATGGTTGGTGCCAGCAAAAACAACAACAACGGTTTCTGGAGAAAAATCTGAGAAACTAAATAACGGGTCAGTTCCTGCATGTTTAAACGTGTCTGGAGTTGTGAAGAACACTTGTTCTTACAGGGCCTCTCTTTTATTCTCTTTTATTACTGTCTCCTTTCAGATCATTCCACTTTTAAAGCCAGTTTTGTGGCGGACAGCCACGATGAATGACAGTAGCTTGCCTTAGCATTAGATGATGGTTAGCAACGAAGCTAAAGCTTATTAATAGTTGGGTATTTTATTGTTTACTTTAGTCTTTTAAATCCAATGAATGTTATTTATACAGTTAGTGTCTTTTTTAAATCAAATTGTGTAGTTAAGCAAGTGGTTTAGGATAAAGTTAAAAGAATAAAACCGTGTTAATCTGACTAGTGCTGGTGTGCTCTATGAGTGGGTTCTCGGGTGACGCCCAGAAGCTCCCTAGTCTAGTCCAGAGTGTCTTCTCCAAATGACTGTTGATATTTTACCACAAAGCATTTTAAATTTCATTTAAAATCGGTTGTTAAATTTCTCTATGATAGTACTCTGCCCAGCGTTTGTCAGACCGAATAACATTACGTAACCATTGTCAGATGGTTAGCCCTTTCACTTTGCAAAATAAAAGTAAATACAATTCGTGGAACTCTTTGTGTCCCTACGAACGTCTCATGTATATTATTTAGTGTTTAGAAAATGCAGAAATTAGTTCTGTACATTTCTAGATAGTGCAGTTGTTGGATTTATCGGCCTTGCTATGGATTCGTGTCTGACTTTTTGTTCAGGTCAAAGGAGGAAAACAAGTATCACAACTCTATTTGTTAAATGTAGTGTTGTTTTTACCTCAATTCGATTTATCTACTGTCAGGCAGTAGAACAGGGAGTTTACTGTATACTTAATCTTTCACAGTAACGAGTTGGGAGCTCCATACCTAAGTACCGGGTGTCTTCTATAAATGGCTGTTGTTAAATTGATACAATAAAGCATTTAAAGCTTTATTGTGCTGTTCTTTATTTTAAATCATGTTTTAGTGCTGGGACTAAAGAATACAATCCTAATCTTCTACATGCCTCACCTTATATGTGTCATTTTATTGTGTGGAACATGCAGGTCATAGTTCTGTACATTTCTCTGTAGTGCAGTTGTTGGATCTATCGACCTAGCAACATATTTGGGACTTGTGGACAGCAAACTCTGTACAATTATACCTAAAGTACTGCACTTCGATGTCTCTGGTGTCAGGCAGTTGAACAGAGTGTTCATTGTATTTCTGAATCTTTCATTAAATCACGAGTTGCAGCATGTTTTTACCAAGTGATCAGTCCTACTGTTATATTGAGTCTAGTAAAACTAAAAAACTGCTGAGCTTCTTTGGATGTTTTCAAACAACAATTAGAATTTTTGTTATATCATGTTATACTTTTCCCTGGAAATAAACATAATAAATAATAATTTAGACTGGTTGTACATACAAACCTTTTAAAAAATATAAATAAAACATGTCACCTGACTACAGTAAGGAAGATAAAATCTCTGTGCACAAAAGCACCTCTTGAAATCACCCACTTGATTTTTTTCTTTCTTTAAAAAAAAAAAACATTTTCAAGGGTGTATTCAGGGGAGGGCTGTGTATTTGTGACAGAAGAAAAGCATCTAAATGAGTTGAGTGCTGGTCCTTGCTCTCACTGTTGTCTGTACAGTGTGTCTTTGTGGCTGGACTCTTAGTAAGTCCTTGTCTGGATAATCTAGAAAGAAATAAGCAGCTTTACTACTTTGGCCTGCTCACAATGCTAACCTTCGCTGTGATCATGATTTTGAATGCCTTTTGGTGTTTTTTGTAGTTCATGTAGTCATTTGAACAGCTCTGTCAATTGTAACCACTGCTTGCACTGCAGGTAAAGATATATGCAAATAAAAACATAAACATATACATTTTGACTGGTATATTGTTTATGTGAAATCTGTTTGGCATGGGACAGGATAAAATGAGTTTGATAACTAAGTCATTGACTTCTTGAATACAGAGTAGCTTTAAAAGACAATTAATATTTAATTGAGTTAACACTTAATTTCAAGCTTTCAGTACAGTCAGTTCACGACTCTTTCTTATTCTGCAGCATCATGTCGGATAAGAGTGAGTTGAAGGCTGAGTTAGAGCGAAAGAAGCAACGCCTCGCACAAATCCGAGAGGAAAAGAAGAGAAAAGAAGAGGAGCGCAAGAAGAAGGAGGTGCAAACATATCTAGATGTTAAAGGTTTTGAGTGCCTAAATGGAAAAAAAACCCACAATATTATTATGTCAGTGAGGTTGTTATTGTTTCTACAGGATTTTCAAAAACTGGTGGTTTGGCTCTGAGTGTGCTGCTCAGTGCTTAGATTTCTGTCCTGCTAGTGCTGAACTTACAGTTATTTTTGCTGTCTATATCTATTCTGCATTTTTGCTCACATAATGACACCACTGCTAGAATACAGTGCCTGTTTTGAAAGAATACAGTATCATGTTTTGTTGCTTATGCTTTTATTGCATTCTCTCTTCTGCTCTCTCTGCACACTGTCTGTTTTGTCCTGTCTTCATTTGTGGTGCAGCAATGTTTCTGTTTTTATTCTTTTTTTGTACCATGGTCCCGGAGGAACATGGTACAAAAGAGAGTATGGCCCTGGTAATTGATATCCATATTTTTTTGCTTTCCAGCAGGCTCCATTATTGATCATAAAATTAATTTGTTCATTTTGTTCACTGCTGTATTCAAGATAGTTCTACAAGACTCAACATCATCATACATTATTAGACAGCTACCTAGAACGTGAAAGTTCCAACTCATATTCGCTCTATGTTACATTCGCTCTATGTTAGATAATGCCACTTGCAACAAAACTTAAGGATGTAGCTATGACTATGTAATTAAAGTCTGTTGTCTCATTATAGTTTACAGTGTACAGTGTCACTGCATAAAGTGTTGTTAATTGGGCATTTAACTTTTTATTTTTGGTTCCACCTTAACTGGGGCAACATTGTATTCTGACTTCCACACAATTTAATGTGGAACAGAAAAAAGGAGTAACATGAACAATCTTGGAGCAATAAGAGAAACATGGCTCTCTGCAGTAAACCAGCTTAACTGAGAAGGAAAACATGTTGCTGAGCAAAGATTTTAAGAGATTTGTGTTTAGAACTCAGTTTGGATCTGCAATCTTGTGAAGCAAAAATCCTGTTAAGACTTTTTAACATTTCCTTATCTGAATTAACTTGCAGCGTAATGTAGTATTTTTATCAGTCTAGAAACTGAAACTTCTGTGTATAGAATTTGTCTGCATGTGATTAAAAAACACATTATAGCTCTTATAGTGATGCAGTGTATAAAAGAAAGGAAAATAATATGTTGGTCCTCTTAAATTTAACATTTGGATTGGAACACTCAAAGTTTTATTAGGCCACTTACTTTTAGTTAAATGATTTATTGCTGTGTTTACATTTTGTAAATGAATGCTATTCAGTTTTCCTAATTCTGAAAAATACTAAAAATACAACCAGTTTTTACTGTTACTTTAAAATATTGCTGAAAAAAACAAACAGGAAACTGGTTTTAATGTGTTAGAAGGAAAAACGTTTTTTACTGAAAAACGGAACCTCTTGGTTGATATGTGTTGTTTATAGCTGTTGAGGTAAGATTTTTGAAGTTTAGAGGTCTGAAGTTTAGATTGAGTTTGTGAATGCATTATACAATGACAGCTAATATAAAAAATATATTAAGAAAAAAAAATCTAAAACAAACATAAACAATGAAAAAATATTGTAAATGTTAGGCAGAGCATCTGAAAGAACCTGCAACGCAGCAGGATGACTCTGATCTGGAGAGGAAGAGGAGAGAGGCTGATGCATTGCTGCAGAGCATGGGAATCACATCTGATGTCCCTGTGGGTAAGACTGCAGTTCATATATCTTCCCTTATTTCAGCAGACACCTTTTCTCTTTGACACCTGTGGCCTGGTCCCTTTTTTTGGGCATGTTACCATGACATTCTCAAATAGGTATTTTGAATTTGTGTTGTAATGTTGCTCAGTATTCTTTTACATGTTGGCTGGAATTTCTGAATAATGAAAACATTAAAACATGAACCTTATTATAACTACAGTGTGCATTTTTTATGGACAGTTACCAAAATGTTTGAATGCATATGTCAGTGGGTGGTAGTAGTGTTACAAAATGAGATAATATTCAACTCTTTGTTCTGGGAAGCTTAGGAAAGACAGGAAATATTTCACACCCTTTTACAGAATGTTTAAAATGTATAGTAGACGTCTTCAAAAATTAAACTATTCAGGCTAAATAGAAATGATTGTTTCCAAGTGTAATGCATAAGTGTTAGCTTTATTTAATTAACATTTAAGTTTCAGCTGTACATCTTCACAAGTGGTGCCAAATTCCAATCTTGATAGTTAATTTCTGTCAGTGACACATACTTGTCTTTTGTGTGAACAAACCTCTGCCTATTCACATGTGAATAATTTATATGCATCATAAACGATGACAAAAAGTAAAACAATATAGCTGAGATCATTACAAAATAATTTCTCAGTTACCTGTGGTTAGAGAAGATGGTATAAAAAGGCCGTATATTTTAATGCTGCTACAGCATTTACAGACAGAAATTTGAAGTTAGTCACCACTCTGATATGATTTGAAAAGATCCACACAGAACTGAGATTATCAGTGTGTTTCGACAATATGAAGAGAATGTTGCTCAAGAACATGAAATAAATTATTGATTCATTTCACCCAGTGAACACAAGGGGGCAGAAGTGCTCCAAGCTTGACGGTTTTTGTGGGTAAAGAGTTGATTTTTGATGCTGATTTGACATTAACCTTCAAAGGAGGTGATGCACCAGCAGTCACTATGGTACCATTTAATCAGATCGGTGCATTAATTCAAATTGAGAACCCCGATCTCTGCGCACAGCTTTCTTTATGCATTTATGAACATTTGGACACCATTCACCATTTGAAAAAGTGCACATGAACTTGAGCTGCTGAATATGTAAACTCCTTTTATGCTTCCTGAGGCAGAATATTTTGACAAATTGAAAGCTGGCACACTGCCACACATCTAAAAATTATTAGACACAAGTTCTTGTAACATTTTTCCTCCCAAGTTTTCTTAGGTGACAGCCCGGCCATATGAATTTGTTCTTAAAGCTGTATTTGGTTTAACTAAAGGTTAAATATTATAAATACAATTAAAGCTGGGATGTTGATTTAATATTGCATTAAAATATTTATTAGTACATATATGTGTATTACTTTTTTTAATTCATGTGTCGTTTTGTGATTTTTATAGATTTGTTATTGACAAATGAAGCAATTACAATTTTAATTGTCTGAAAGAAATAAATTTTTAAATGGAGTATAATTTTTATTCAGCAACCAAATGAATGCATTTGTGATTTGATTTAAGGTAAATCAGTGCTAATGTAAGTGTAATTTTAAATTTATGGTTTTCTGAATTGTACCTTAGTTCCAGCACCTATGTCTCCCACTGCCAAATCTGTGGGCACCCCGAGTGAGGCAGGTAGCCAGGACTCAGGCGATGGCGCCACAGGACCCAGGTATCAAAAACACTATCTCTCTCTTTCTCTCTGATCTGTAATTGTTAGCGCTGAAGTGGTTCATGATTGTGGGATTGCATGAGAGACAGACAGTCTGTGCACCAAAGGGAAAATGTTTTGTTGTTTAAAGGCTTTGTGTGTGTGGTTTTGTGTACAGGTTTCAACAGGTAGTGCATTTCTACCTGCATGCTCCGTGCTATTAGCTGCTTTTTGCCTATAACTCCGAAATAACTTATGCCACATAGGAAAACCCCTAGTGCAAAGAGTAAATATAACTTGTCTGTCAGGTAAACTGTGTAATTGGGTCTCTTTTAACCATTACGTTGTTTATTATAGTCATTTATACATTTAAGTGTATTTGTGTTATAGTGCTCGCGTTATGGCTAGGTCCTTCATTTCTGTCTATTTATGTGAAATATCAGGATTAAGTCTGGTAATAAAAACATAAATTTAAATTCAACAAAATTTACGGTAATCTCATTAATGATAAAAAGATGTTCTGTTGTGGAGATTCAGAAACAGAAGCAAGTGCCATTTTAGTTATAGTAGAATTAGCTGTAGTGTGATTGCTTGTAAGTTTTTGACTCTGAATGGAAACTCCAACCATTAACACAAAGTGCAGCCCCGGGGGGGCTGTATCCCGCCTGAGGCCCTCCGTGTCCACTCATTTCCCTCTGCTGCACCACCGCTTCCTACACACATGGAGGTCATTTTTCTAACCACATATACACACACTTGTACATCCACTGAGGCTCATGTACACCCTCCTGGGGTGCACTCTGCCACACACAACCACACACACACAGAGCCCCCTACTCATATGTTAGTCACGGCAGGGCAGGTGACGCCGCTAGCTGGTAGACACGTTGTCTCCGGCATTAGCAATTTTTGAGACTTCTCCTGTTAGTCTTGAGTCACACACAGACTTCTGTATGTGAGAAATACACTCTTTTCACCGGAAACACCCATTATGATGCATCTCTAACTCCCTCTAACTACCTTAGGCTAATATGACATAGATTGTTTGTACTGTGAGCTGCAATATTCTTTGTTTTTTTTGCTCTAACTACTGTTAATGAGTTAAAAGTTCTTCTAACCATGCTAATAACCTCTTTTCTTATTTCTCTCTCTCTCTCTCTCTCTCCTTTATCTCTTGCTCTCTCACACGCACTCTAATGTTGGCTTGTTGCTGTGAAACTAACAGGACTCTCCACTGGGACTCTGATCCTTCTACACTACTGCTTCACTCTGAGCTGGGGTATTGCCTCCTCTGTCTCTTCTTCTGCTTTCTCTGTGTCTTTCCTTGTTTCAAAACCCAAATAATATTGGAGGCATAATTTAGTAGCAGAGTTATTAAAAATTGTGAAAATTTTGTCAAAACCCAGTATTAACATCAGACCAATACCAGCAGAAAATTCTAATATTGGGGTAAAAAACAGATCTAGCCTGAAATATTGACCTGAAAATACAGGCTAATCTCACTGGGCCATTTGTGGTGGAATGATGATGTCTAGAAACAAATGGTAAAACTTTTTGATAATGCTTACAAGGGTATACCCTTTTAAAACATACTTCCTTTCAAAACAAGCTAGCTGGAAAAACATGTTAAAACACTAAAATGTATTCTTGAAATACTTTTCTTGAGGGCAGTCTCTTTAAATTTGTTGGAAGAATATTTGCTACCCTCTAAAGCTAAAGTGTAGTCAGGTTTAATTAAACTTCCCACAAGGGATAATGTTTATTTTGCTGTGTGTAATGTGATCTTAGCACACTAATCTGCATGTGTATGTTTTTTTTGCCATGCTAACTTACATTACATCATTTGACTGATGACAGGTTTGTTGTCACCACCTCCACATATCTTTAACTCCGCTATATACAATAATTTGAAAAAAATCATGTTCACTTTGTTAGTGTGCTTAGTCTATGTTGCCACCCAAATTTCACCTTGAATTTCTTGTGGTTGTCCCCAGACATTCTCAATATGAGGTCACATCTGGCAGTGCAATTTCCAGTTTTTATTGAAAAAAAAATGGTGTATTATAAACATGTCATTCATAATTGTTAGATCTATTTCCGTGTAGCACATTTATCAGAACCATATACGTTCTGGATTAAAAAAATGGTCTTGCAGGATATTTTAAACTGTTGATTGATGTACAGTGTTTCAGCTAGCACTGGGCTGAAATGTTTTCATTTTATTTAGAAATGTTTTGTTTCGTTCTGATGCAAATCCAGGTAGAAGTAGTCTCTGCATTTTAGACATTTTTATAAATTAACATCAGCAGAAATTAATTAAATATGTGTCAGAATCTCCCTAGAATTTCCACATTGGTGTCCTGCTAGCACTTGTGAATTTCTTGGGTCTTGATTTTGGTATTGTGCTCCATGATATTTTAACCATTCTGACTATCTTTGTGTGTGTGTGTGTTTCTGTCTTTGTGTGTGCATTTGTTCCCACCCTGCCAGGCGAGGTCCAGTGAAGCTGGGCATGGCGAAGGTGACCCAAGTGGACTTTCCTCCCAAAGAGGTGGTGTCCTACACCAAGGAGACTCAGACGCCCACTATGAGTGTGCAGAAAGAGGGTGAGTGTTGGCCATTTAAATGCTTTCAGTAGGTCCAGACTTTTTTGCTGACATACAGTGGGGAAAAAAAGTATTTAGTCAGCCACCGATTGTGCAAGTTCTCCCACTTAAAATGATGGCAGAGG